>JAQFZG010000284.1:0-38805 GCA_034695465.1 Entomobrya nicoleti | reverse complement strand
CAAGGTCAGCGGGCCCCACTTCAATGCACTAGCATTCATCCCCTCCTCTTCATAATCTACATCAGTTCATCCGCATTTCCTATCATCCCATCGCCTCATTTCACCCGCCGACACTATTTTACAGTAAACGTGTATTGTGTACTATTTTAAAATCACAACTATTTAATATCAGCAATCAGTTGGAGAGTTTTATTTTTTTATAAATTTTCAAATTTAACAATAGCAAGTTTGGGCTACTAGTTTTGTTTGAAATTAAATATTTTTGAATAGAAGTTGAAATGCTACTAACATGAGAGTATTTTGAAGTTATTAGTGAAATGCCCAAAAATTGAAACTGAATTTAGTATAATGTATTTATACTAGAAAATCAATTTCTGAACCAGGTGTTTATACTCAAAATTTGAAAACTTATGATAATACTCTGGTGAAAAGTATAGAATCCCGTAATTCATCTTTCAGTTCGTTTTGTTAATAAACCTTCAAATGGATTGTTGATATAACCTTGATCTGAATATCTGGTACTCTCATGAAATGTATAATGCAATGGTAATTTTGGTAATGCTTTTTGAATAGTAAATAGTATCATGTAACACGTTTGAAATTGCTTCCTCTTCGTCTTCCTACGTGGTTAAGGGAGGCTCCGGATAGGACAAAGTAAAATATTATTCCACGCACATCTGTTCCCATTTGCCATTACGTTTGCAAAAAAATGAAAGTTTATATATTTTCGTAGAGCTCCATATTATCATGCCCCTGTTCCACTGAGTTCTGTAATTGGCATAAGATAACTTAGTTGATTGTTAAGTAAACAAAAGCCCATTACCCGGTGAAAGATTTTAACCAGCTGAAAAAATCAATCCCTTTTATAAGTCAGGAATTGCTTTCTAATCAATGGTACGCTTTTGCCAATACTAGTGCTTAACATACGACTATAAAACCGTCCACAAACTCCTGTTTTCACTAGCCATTCCATCAATCATTAGGCATAAAGTAGCTCCATCTGGACGCGACGAGTTCTTGCAAGGACTCCATGAAATAAAAGCCCTTAGGTGTTTTATGAAATTGACGCCAAAAAATCGGTACAGCATCCATAATCCATATTAGGCTATAGTCCATATTAGTAATATTGAAATGTAGGACAAAACGACAAATAAATATCAATTTTGACAGCAACAGTGATGTTAGAATGATGATTCACAGGTGACAGGTTACGTATGCATAATTTATATGTAGGTATATATTTGAGTAATTGTGAATTGGTCATCGTCATTAGATCATTGGATCATTTAATGTGAAAATTCCCGGGATCCTCCCACTAATCTTGTTATATTTTCTTTGAAAACGTTTCCAGTTTTTTTAGGGATAGACTAATTGCTAAAAACTGTTGGCCTTGCCTTCAGTTAAAGAATTCCAAGTAAAAGCCACGCCTCGTTTGCGTGACTTCGTTGTTACATAATATTCTCAATCCGCATCCAGCCCATCCGTATATCTCATGTTCCCATTCCTATATTATGTATCTTTGTTGAACACCTACAAATCAGCAATTACTGCCAAGTCTGACACCCTTGAATCATAAATTGACTTGAATTATGCCACATAAACGACATTTTCCCAGCATTTCTTTCACGAAAAATTACATTAATTAAGGATTTTTAAGCGGACTTATATTATAATTTAATTTCGTTGTATGCAAACCTATACGATTTTCATTACATTATACTTTTGTATAAAAATATTAGGTTAAAATCAGATATATTTCACAAACGAGGATACAATTAAACTTACTAACAATATTTTACTGTAATAAGAATCAAAACTAATTTCAGAAACTTCAGACAATGTGTACATATATATACAATGAAGGATGCAGGTGTATGTATTTTTAAGAACACTTGTATGTAAGTCAAAGTAAAAATTTATCAACACTTTGGTTACATAATTTTCCTAAAGATGGAGTAAAAGTCATACATTCAGTACTGCACGAATTTAGCCACATTGAAATATTCGAAAAGATCATTTTTTAAATTTCATTTTCTTCCTATGTGTACTACTTCGAACATCAAAATTGGTTTTTTATGTTGATCTTGAGACTATTGATCCACGGTATTTGCATGGATTTCAAATTTATTAGATGTTATACGTTATACACTTTTAGTTTTAGTGGTATATATACGTAATACGTATTACAACTAAGAATATGAAAGTGGAAAGTAAGCTTTTTTGAAGAAACTTGCTACATCACATCATTCAAAAATCATACTTGTTACATACTAACTAAAATTAGATCCCAACTTCTCGGAAATCTGAACAGCCAAGCCAACCAACATTTTTAGTATTACAGCATAACTGCATCATGTCATCTTTCGTATTATACTGGAATGTGTCTTGTAATCGTTACATTGAATCATTGAAGTAGTATGTGTTTATGAACTTTTTCAATTTATTTTTCATATTTGAATGGACTTGTCGTTACTGTAGTGCTTATAATTGAAATCGATAGCTTTACCCCCTGCGGATTTCATTCCTTCGAGTTTTAAATATAGTCACCAGTCACCATCATCACCAAGCCGTTCACACATATGCAAGCATGTCACTGCATCTTTCCATCATCTAAAAAAGTCATACAACGGACCAGACCAGTGTGTTGTACTTTTCACGTTATGTAACACTATGCATTGCATAATATTGCGTTGCGTTGCATTTCTCGTAAGTAATTCGAAACCTCGAATGCGAATGAAGTCACGACGATGAGATTAACGGTTGTTGGGATGATGGTGGCAGCCAAATAGCCCAATATGCTAAGTAAAATTGAAAATGGAACATGGAAAGTATCTTGTACGAAAGACCGGGTATTTTTTTATCAACGCGAAGAGTAAATATGGTTGTATCATGATATTCTCTTGGGAATAATTGCCAACTGTGCTGTGTAATATTGTCACAAACACACAACATCTTTCCAAATGTTTATAAAGCTAAGTATTTTTTTTGGCTTCTCTCTAATATTTTAGCAGTTCCACTGTACTTCATGATGACTATATTCAATGATAACCGAAGGAATTCATTGATCTCAGGTTTTAGTAGAAGGTTAGTCGGTAAATCGTATGCTCTCTTATCTTTACTACTGATGTACATGGGGGAACAATATATTAATTTCAGCTCAACGACGGAAGTGACTACTTGATTTGATTAGAATTGTTAATCTGCTCTATTTAAAAAAGAAACTATTGTCTATCCAAAGAAAATAGCAGTAAATTACAAGCGTACTATCTATCGTTATCGTTTTTCAATCAGCTATGCAATTAAGTGTTTGTGTTGATTGATCTGATCAGGCAAGATAAACTTTACTTCCTGATTTCTTGTCAGAAATACGAAGATGCCTTAACTGCATATTTGACAAAAACAATTTAGTTCAGTTCGGGATATCAGGAATAATTAATCAGATAAGACTATCACATTACATCTTTCTACGTCAAAATTTAAGTGCACAAGATACATTACACATATTACTCGTTGTTTTGTCAAAAAAATAATGATGGCAAGAGTGGGAGTAGCTCCAATAACTGTGGCATCCGTTCGTCCAATGCCCACCATGATAACGAACGTGGAGAGATGTCCATCCAACATTATCTCTAGTCCAACCGTATTAAGTTACAACACTAACAGAAGAAGTAGCTCTAATTTTTGGCGAAATTGTTGTGCTCCTTGTTGCTGCTGTTTTTATTCTTCGTCTTCCTCTGTCTCGAATAGCAGGATGACGACGATGACGACATGTATTCATGTGGACTTTATGAGGAGGGCGTCTGGCGTTTTGAAACTGTTGGAAGCTGTAAGTTTTGTGGGGAAAAAGTGGCTAAAAAGGATGTGTTTATTTATTTGTTGTAAAATTTAGTGGTAACATATTTTGTAATCGATTTTGCAGATTCTTGGAATAATTTGCCAATTTTTATTGTTGGAATATGGATCGCCGTATGCCAATAGATTGGGCGAAAGTTATACAGAATTCTTAATTGCGGTTTCATACTGTCTAATTTCCACAGTACTTCTATTGGCTTGCTATTTGCTGTCGAAAAATACGTACATTTTGGTACGATCCTCAATTTATGTAAGTTGGTTGTTTTAAAAATTCTATGAAATATGCCCCGAAGTCCAAAACTATTTTTTAGATTACTTTTTTAACAAGTTTTTTAAATGGATTTTTTAGGAAGTTGCTTTCAACATTGTAGCCTGTATTTTGTACTTTTCATCATCTTCATACTTAGCATACGCTTTAATCACGAAATTGTATCCAGATTATGTACGGATCCCATTTTTCCAAGTTTATCCAGCTTTGACAGCCGCATATGTAAGTTTTATTTATTTAGAATTATTTAATTTAATTAAAATGCGAAAAATACAAATATTAAATAAATAGTAATTAAATTTTTGAAAAAGATTCTGGGTTTTACTGCTGGACTTATGCATGGCGTTGATGGTGTCCTAGCTTATCGTGGGATGCAAAATGGACGTTGAATATTAAATCGACACCAGGCCAGAAACGCATCAGTTTTTAAAACATTCAGTTCAACTTTTATTATGACCAATCTATCATATCTTTTAACAATCAATAACGATAAATTGTATATATATTTAATTAATTGTACAAAAATATGTACAAAGGATCTCAGCCTTTTTAGAGTCTACATGATCACTTATAAAATGTCAGCTTTAACAACAACGGAAACAATTTATTTATTTTTTAAATTGATTTCCAAACATCAGTTCATGTAAATAGGTTTAAAAATAAGATTTAAAAAATTAAAAGTTCTTCCAAGAAAAACTATTAATCCCAAAAAGTTAAAAGTAAGTGTAAAGTAAAGAAATTAAAAGACAATCATGAAAATTGTGGAAAGCGTATATTGTATCATGGAATATTATTGTAGAGAGATTCAGTGTCAATGACATGAGTCATGCTCATGGAATTATTTTCTCCAGTCTAAATGTTCCACCTGTCCAGTACTGACGTTAACAATGCCATACGGACATACATGCCAGCTTCCGCTTGTCGGAAATAGGCAGCTCTAGGGTCAGAATCGAATTCTGCACTAATTTCATCCACACGAGGAAGAGGATGCATGACAATCATTCGCTTTTTGGCACATGTCATGATTTGAGGAGTAATCACAAATTTCCCTTTCGCCTGCGATAAATAAAAATGTACAGTTTAATTTAATTGGATTTAAATTTTATGATCACACTAATTTTTCTTAATTATTTTATCAATGATCAGAATTTTTACCTTGAGATATGCTGCCTCAGTATCAAAGCGTTCCCTTTGAATTCTTGTAACGTAGAGTACATCGGTTTCCGGAAGTGCTTCTTGCAAATCAAAGCAAGTTTTCTAAAATTGAAAAGACCAAAATCATTAATTTGCTTTAAAATTTAAGCATCGATTAATGAATTAATCATTTACAAGTTAACTACAAACCTGTGAAACTCGCTTAGAATCTACAAAGTCATAAACATTCTTGGGCATTTCCAAGCCATGTGGGGATACGTACTGTAACTTTACGTTGTATAAAGTTAAGAGTCTGTAATGTTCAAAAGAAACCTTGAATTAAAATACTGTCCTACAAGTAGTATTATATTAAAAGTGTAACCTAATAAATTGTACGCGTACCTCGCTAATGAGTGCACCGTTCTTCCATGTTTCAAATCCCCGACCATTGTTATAACCAAACCGTTAACTGTACCGATTTCCTCTCTGATTGTGAAAATATCCAGAAGTGCTTGAGTTGGGTGCTCACCAGTACCATCTCCAGCATTGATTACTGGTTTGCGAGACTTGGCAGCCGCTTTCTAAAAAGTAGAAAAAATCACGATTTTACTTAATTATTCAAAAAAAAAAACCAATTATAATTTTTTTTAATTATTAATTGATTCTACGAAGCAAATTAGCTTACAGTGACAGCTCCAGGCTGAGGATGTCGTAAAACAACTACATCGCTGTACCCACTCATGACAAGGATAGAATCTTAAACGATTATAAATATAAATCAATTATTTTATTTTATCCAATTTGTACAATCACTCCAGATAATTAATTAACTATACTACCACTGTTAGAAAACTTACCTTCCAAACTTTCTCCCTTTTTCGCAGAAGACGAAGTCTCGTCCATATGAATCACACTACCCCCAAGACGCTGGAACGCTGCAGAGAAACTGCAACTTGTACGCGTGCTTACTTCATAAAACACGGACGCCATAACTTTTCCCTATAATAAAAAATAATTTACTCTCAACTTCATTGCGTTGAATATAACACGATTATCAAATGTAAACTATTTCGGTCACAAAGTCACAAACCTTTAAGATATGATCCAAGTGTCTGTCCTTTAAAACTGCATTCCTCAGAGTTTGTGCCAAGTTGAAAAGAGCATGTAAATCGTTTTTGGTAAACATGCCTGCATTGATAATATGTCTTCCAACCAATCTCTTCAAAATGTCTAAATCCGACTGGCTGCTTGTGCTAAATGCTGGTGATGTCAATGGTAAACCAACCAGAGATGGTCCTCCCATAGAGGAATTTGATACACTTGGTCCATTTTGATGGAAACCTCCATCTTGTCCAATAAAAAGGTCTCCATTTACACCTGAAGGTATATTGGCAGGAGCAGGAGACATGGAACGACGAGATGGCATATAGTTCCTGGAACTTGGGCGAGCAATGGGGCTAGCCAACATTCCCGGTGGTTCAATGAACGAGTCCCCAGTGTCATTGAAACTTCCACATGATATTGTGAGTTCCTTCATGTTCTTCGTATTTGGAGTGATACGTCCGTCCAACGGATAGGTAAAGTGAACATCCTTTTGAATCAACCCAGTTGTATTTTGGACTGGTCGAGGACTCCATTCCCGGAGATCCACACCATATCCAGGTTGCACCAAAACCTGACCATCAACATAAGCTACTTCACCACGAAGGAAAACTCTGCTAACTGCACCCTGCAGCTTTCTTCCATGGAATGGTGTCCATTTGCACTTGGAGAAAAGTTTGTTCTCATCCACGGTCCAGATTTTGGCCATGTCAATCTAAAGATAAAAATGTTTGTGAGTTTGGGGCATTGTGAAACATTTACTAAAGGTTGCCGCATAATACCACATACCTCCACATAAGTATTCGGCTGCTCTGGCAAATTAAAAATTCGCCTTGGGTTATGATAAAGCCTGTTGACAACATCCTCAAGAGTTAGCTTTCCTTCATTAACAGCATTCAAGAAAAGGGGAAGCATAGTTTCAAGTCCTGGATATCCTGGACAGGCTTTCTCTCTCGTTTTTTCTTCCATCGTATGAGGAGCTATTTATATTTAATATAAATATCATGGAATTTTTGACAAACAAAAAGGGTTCAACGTAGGCATTTTTACATTTTTAACATTTTTATCATACCATGATCAGAAGCAAAAACATCAATATATTTCAAATTGTCCCAAAGAGCCTTCTGATCATCTTCAGTAGCCAGAACAGGTCTCACTTGACCTTTACGATTACCCAGCCATTCAAGATCCTCTTTCGAGAAAAACAAATGGTGAGGTGTCACCTCACATGTTATGGGATAACCCTACATCAAAAAATACATCATTAATTTTTAGATAAAACAATTCGAAGGTTTCTGATTACAGAAAAAGAACAAAATAAGCATGAATATGGACATTATCATTTATACTGAGAAATTCTTCAAAAACTGATTTTTCATCGTAACAACACATTTTTAATCCATGTCACATAATTATTCATTGTTATTTTGCAAGTAATCGATTCGGGAACACGGAAAAAATTATACCTTGATCTTGGCAGCCTTGATCAGTTCTATCTCTTCCCGCAGCGAAACATGACAGATATGAACCGGACGATTGTGAATGCTGGCGACCAAAATAGCTGCAGCGCAAGTGTTGCTCTCAGCATGCACACATAATGGCACATTCGATGGCCAATGGATAAAGTGCTGAGTAATCCCAATCAAATAAATAAATTAAATTGTCACCATCAAAATTTAGAGAAAAAAAATACAAAAGGGATTAACTAAACATTGATATTGATAGGTTCTCAAAAAGTGTACCTTTGTCCACATTGTGATATCATTCATTTTTAGGGTGGTAAACGTATCATTTAAGTACAACTTCAAACCAGCCACCAGGTTAGATAACTCTGGAATGTCTTCGTAATTCTTTTCAGTGCCTCCCATGAACAAGGCATAGTCACAACGAGCACCTTTCTTGGCCACCTGCGTAAATATACACACGTATATTAAATAATGGCGTCATGTGGAAAGGAAAACATTTTTTTTTTAACGTGACATCTTTTTTTGTCATATTCACCTCTTTAGCTATATTCAAAGTAGCCTTATCTATAACCGCAGGAGTTGTATTTGGCATGGCGCAAACCATTGTAAATCCCCCAGCAAGCGCAGCAGCCGTTCCTGACGCAAAGTCTTCTTTGTACGTTTGGCCAGGATCTCTCAAGTGAACATGAACGTCAATCAGTCCCGGAATGCGAATTGTATTCCTTGAGGAGATGCAGTCAATATGGGGCTTTACCAGGGGAGCTTGCTTTCCAAGTCGATGGAGTGCCTGGAATAATTAATGCAATTTTAAGGAAAAGCGTCATAAATAAAAATAAAAATGAAGCTTGACAGGATTTGTCAATTTGCGATTATGACGATTGCATAAACTTTAGCCATAAGACAAGTAGAGAAACAAAGGATTATAAATGTCGTTGATCCATAAAAAAGATTACCTCAACCATCAATTTAGCACATTTCACATCAGTCAGTAGAGGAACAGAGTAGTCCACAGCTAAACGACGAGTACGATAACCGTGAGTAAGGAAGGATGAGACACGACGAGCTCCGCCACTACGCATGGGTAAATTGATGACTAAATCCAGCTGTCTACGGGCGAGATAGTCTGATAAGTCAATTAGTTGTCCTTGATGCCCTTCCTCACCAATATTTTCGAATGTCCATTCGATTGGTTCAATCTGCACAAAAAAAAACAAATCATACATAGAATTCAATCTCATCAATCATCACCTATTTTAGTAGGGAATTTATTTTCGATTGGAGTTAAAACATTTTTCATGTTTTATTTAATTATTCATAATTATCTTTTCGATAAACGCATTCATTTCTGTTTGATCATGTTAATAGCTTTGCATTCCTTTTGGAACCTCGACATTGATCCATGAAATTCCTTAACCATGATATTGAAAACAGAATAGGAAAAAATCATTCACGGATTTCATGATGGGACGGGAACATGATTATTATTATGAATTCTTAATTTTGGCCTGTAATCAATATCTAATTATTTGTTACATGAGTAGTACATTTTAACATATGTACCTACTTACTAGACTTCCAGGCATAACATGCTGATGGCTAAAAGTGATATTAAATTAATGTGGGAAAAATTGGATATTTTTCTGATAAATGATGATTGGCTGATTGATGATCAGTAAGTTTTATGCAAAACATGTATGCATAGATGGATATCTGTTTTGAACAATTAAAATTTCATAATTTTGTGTAGACATGCAGTTAAAGCAGCAAACGACAACAGTGATGATGATATGATGAGTCGATAAACAATTAATACCAGGCTTAGATTGTCAAAAGAATCTGCGACATTTCTAACTATGCATTTTCAATTGTGTTCACACGTATTCGATTAGTGACGCGATTAAGATAAAACAAATCAAGCATGCGTATCTCTGGATAGTCTCTGAACATTTGTTATTTTTGTCACCATTTGTAGCCTTTCACGTAGAAGAACTGCCACAAAGTGATCACATCACATAATATGTGACACACACTACTAATTGATACTAAACACGCTTATGTCAAAAAAAATGTTTGTGTCAAACTATTATCGGTGATGTATGCACAAAATATTCATTAGCATAACTAATATTCATTGAATTAAGGCATAGTTGGGTGCATACTTCATGTTCATATTAGCAGACATAAGATAAGATAAGGTAAAATATGAGAGAATTTTATTGTATTAATTGTGAAAGAACTGGACGAATGGACTTGGGCATCACTTCAGCTAAGAGCAGAATCTCCCGTTGTTTTTTACTCAGTCTTCAGATTACCTTTTAAACCAATGGTAAAAGTCACACAACTCTGATAAACCAAACCACTTAACGTACTAATTTGTATACCAACAATTCACACAAAATGCACATTTGTGAAGAAAGTCACTGAATCAATCAGAAATCAGAACTCTCTGAATTTAGTGCATTTATTTACTTGCGTGAAATGTATTGCGACGGGTTTGACCTACTTTTAACATTTGTATGATTTAATCAATAATCATGCAATGTAAATCAGTTTCAAGGATAGTATGTCAATATCGTCAATGTTGGCTTTGCAAAGCAAACAGTGAAAGTATTAATTGGAGTGAATTGACCAGCTAACAATACTCAAGCTAATAGTTATTAATTTAGTGCATCGGAATACTTTAATTTTTGCGCAGTTCTAAATACAAGTTTGTGAAATGGGAAATATATGTGGGAAAGGGGGCAAACCCCTCCGACGACATCCTGATTCCGAGCGCACCATAAATAGCAATACAGCGGAGTCCATTGACATTGATGATGAATATGATATTAACGTTAGTCTCCGGAAAATGCAGGAGTATCATTTGAATCGTCTACGTAATGAGCTGGAAACTGATCCGCATGGTTTTATTTTGGATAACCTACTCATGTGTATTCAATTTTTTGATAATTTTGAAAAGTAAGTTACTTCTAAAAAACATTTAATTTTTTTTAAATTAGCATGCGACAATGACTCAGAGATGATTCATTTCAAACCAACATCATGACTCATTTTCCATATTCTTAACAGGTCAGTTGCTGAAGCAGACGAGTATCGTCGAAGCACAGAAAAAGAAATGACTGAGCTTCTTTCAAAGGATCCCCTGGAAGGCATGGTATTGGGTGAAAGACGCATTAAATTACTCACAGGAATTAGTCATATTCTCGCAAAGAATTACATCTACGAAGGGAAAAATCGAATGGACGAGGATGATGAAATTGATAATATTTACGGTGGAGCTGGAATGAAGGATTCGTTCATGTCAGAGGGCATTCTCACTTTAGATTTCAATTTGTCCTGGGACAATATTGAGCTGTATGATTCCAAAGAGTTTGAAAACTTGAGAGAAAAGGATTACTCTGATGCAAAGGGGGCTGCGCCGATTGCCAGGCTGTGTATGGAGCAGCCGAGTAAAAAGGCAGACTGTAAGAATAATTTATTCATTCGATTTCCAACGAAATTTATTTTTACTTACGGTTGGTTAGATAATTGGCAATATTTTTTTACTTTATTAGACCCAAAGGGCTACGTCCGATTACGCGTTGTGGACAACCCCATTTCCCTGCGAAGACAGCTCGAACTACCACTTCATAATTCCGACTTTGGATATGCAGGCGAAAATGTGTACAACAAAATATATAGTGATGATGGAGTCCCAGAAGCCAATAGCGAATCCGATAGTAGTGCTGCTCCTCATTCTGGAACAACCAGTGAGGATGACGATGACATGGCAAGGTTTAATGCGAAGGTTCAAAGTGCCAACTTGATTTTACCAACCAGGTAAACTATAAAAATTGCTTGAATTGCATAAAAATTATAAATCCAACTTTTCACTAAAAATATATATTCCACCGATTTTATAGTAAAAAGCCGGGCATTACAAGCCCCCCGATAACATCCACTCCACAATTTGAACTACCATCTACTTCAAAAACAGGACTGAACAAGCCAATATTTTCGAAATTACACATTCCAGAATCTTTCGACGATAAAAGTGTAAGTTATGCAAAAGCTTAAGTAATATGATATGAAATCCCAGCCTCAAATTTTAATTTAATTTTCATTAAATATTAAAACAGGACTCGTGTCCCAGTTTCGTGGTCCATGAGCCAACTCCACCAGTTCGTGATAGCCTTTCCCAAATGTCCCCGTTTGCAAACAGTGCTGGCTTACTGTACCCTCATGCGCAACCTGGCAGGTAACTAATTAACAAAATAATTTATGAACGGTGTATTTTAACACTGATCTCATGGAGAAACTGTTTTATTTATTTTGTGCATATTTGTATTTCCATATCTAGAATACTCAATCAGTTTTCAAGGTCCCTCCCCAGTTTATCAAGGAATGGACCAGGAAGAGAAACAACTAGTTCAGGGTACGATACCACAAGGTTAGACTGGGACTATTCTTGGGCGCTTTGCTTCACTTTCACTTGACCAGAAATAATTTAATCTGCATACTTTATTTTTAATCGTTTTTTCTGTAGCACTATGTCAAGATCAAGTTCAATGCAAAGCTCTCTTTTACGAGATAAGTGGCAAAAGCAAAACCTAAAGAGACTCTGGGAATACGGGAAAAAATCCCGAAAAGATATGATTCCCACTAACGGAAAATATGATCCAATACCTCCAGACAGCTACTCAGAAATTAAATATGAATCTGCATTCGATGCGCCCATCCTTGAAAGCGACGAGGAAGAGGATGAATTCAACAGCGAAGAAGAGGAAAATGATGATGACGATGATGAAGATGACTCTGATGAGTTTGATTTCACCAGTGGGCGACTACGTAGCAATAAGCAGCGAAAAAATTTAGAAGATAATTATGAAATGAGATTTTACGTGAACTCAAGTCAATTTTCATCAAACGCCTGTTCCGAGTTTCACTACGTTGGTCCCAGCTTTAGCATTCCGGAAACATCTTTAACACATGGAGTGGTGCTGGGCACAACAATAAGATGTCCAATACCTTACTCCTTTTCCAAAGACAAGGGAGATGATGAAGATGATGATGACTTGGGTTGCTACAGCGTAACCTACACATTTACACCATCTCTTCACAGCAAAACTTGGCCGGAAGGCTTGTACTTTTACTTTAATCAGCAAATATTTAACCACAAGCGACGTGGCGAAATGTGGCCTTCTCGACAACAAATGGAAAAACTTGAGCAAGTTGGCTGCAACGCGATTCCTTTGGGTTATCGTGCAGTAGGCTTTTTCAATGCTGAACAGATTTTGGAATGGGAACTAAATTTTCTGGAGTGCGAAAGAAATCTTTTGGATTCATTTCGACATGCTCAGTGGAGAGCGTACATATTTTCGAGTATATTATTTCGAGCTTTTATAGCCCCTTTGGGACCACAAGGAATAGGGCTGGAGCATGTGAGGAACATTTTGTACTGCATGTGCTACGACGACTTTTCTGGTTGGAATGATGAGCAGCCTGGCCTTCACTTGAAATCATTGATAAGCTATTTGTATGACTGTTTGGGAAGGAAGTTCATGCCCAGCTTTTTCGTAAAAGGGAGAAATTTACTGCAGAGCATACCAGAGCAAAATTTGAGATTTGTTCAAGGACACTTGAATCAGATTCGGGAGAATTTGATCATCTACTGTATCTACGCATTTAGGAACTTGATGGATGTGAGAAAGTCAGCGAATTCTTTTAAATTATCCAATTTTAAGAATTTATACGAGATATTGACTGTGGAGGATGTTGAGTTGTTGAGAATTGTAAGTAAATATATCAAAATTATCTCTGAAATGTGAAATTGCGCAGATTTTTTGAAGGTCACATATATACATATTTGTATTGAATACATACATGTATTTATATGTGTAACGCGTTTATATATTTTTTTGTAGAAAAATCCCATCCTACGCATGCAAAAGGATAAGGAAGATGAGGAAAAGCAGGAGAAAGCACGTCAACGAGCAAGAAAGAAAAAGAAAAAACAACAAAAGCCAAATCTTCTAGATCAACAGGTATACACGTATTCTTATAAAAAAGGGTACACAAAAGCGAAAAAAATAATCTATATTTTTGATGTTGACATATTATGATAAATTGCCATTGTGTGTGTTTTTTATTACAGGATGAAATTGACAAAAGCTTTTTTGCCACACAAAGGCAGCGTCTTGAGGCGAACAAACCACAGAGAAAGGACAAGGTACAAAGTACACTGAAAAAGGAATATAAAAAACATGAAAAGAGACTGGAAGACCAAAAGAGAAAAGACAGAGAAGCTCAAAAATTAAGGCATGATCCAGAGCATAGGCTACCAGAGGCTGAAAAGAGACCATCTATTGATTTGAAGAAAGCACCAGTAATGCAGGAGCGCTTTTCCATCTTCCGCCTTCTCCTTTCCATTCAATTTTTCATGCAACAATTTTTGGATATTGCGAAAAAGGCGACAGTCTTGCAGAATTATGGATTGGCGACAATGTATGTATTCCAGCTTGAGAATTTATTGACTTTAGTGCAAGAGGAGAGGTATCAGCATGTTATGACTCCGTTTGAGGAGGAAGAATTGGAAAAATATAGGGTAAGTACCACTTCAATCAGTAATTTAGTAATATACATTAGTGCACAGATTGCATCGAACTGAATATATTGAAACATAACGATATTTTTTTCCTGATCATATTTCTTCAGGCGGAAACTCTTAGACTGCGTGGTATAATAGGCGATGACATGAAACAGTACATTCTTTCACGAGTCACCTCATCGCAAACATTATCCTCCACCCGATATCTCACCGAATCCACTTCCTTGAACAGCTTAGCAATGACAAATTTCCCTAGTTTCACCAACAACTGGGATTTACGGAAACTACCCACTCCGCCTCCATCCGAAAAGGAAGTAACTCGACCGGTGGTGATGGCTCCAGCTCCAGTAAAGAAACTGGAGAAGCCTAACATGGTTAGTAGCCTACAATCTTTCGACAGTTTCCCTGAATCTTCAACAACAACGTCAGTGTTGAAAGCTGTGCAAACACCCACGCCAATTACATTAGCAACCTCATCACCCAAACCACCGAGCAAGGTGGTAGTGCGTAGGCAAGAGTCTATCAAATTTGTGAGTTCTCCATCCACACCGCCAACTAAAAGCAGATCGAATAGTCGACCTCCCTCAAGACAGTCGACGATAAGCTTGTCACTAGAGCATCTTGATGATGACAGTGATGATTCACGTGAGTCCACGGATTTGTAGATGTGACCATTTGATTTATATGAACATTTGTATGAAATTGTAAATACGCCTTATTATGTAACTTAAAGTTTATAAAAACAATAAAAACTGTTCGTTTTACCTTCACACCATGTTCCGCGTAATAATCTGCTGTACCCATGCTTCCATACAGCTTGTAATTCATCTTGTGTAACGTTCTGGCACACTGTAGCAATTCACTTTTGTGCTTGTATGTTCCTACTGAGAGGAGAACTGAGCGTTCTGGTATAATAAAACCGGTGCTGATCATGGCTTTCAAGTAGGCTTCAAATCTGTTGTCTCCAAAGCATGCTACTTCTCCAGTCGAGGCCATTTCAACTCCAAGCATCACATCCGCTCCTACAATAAAAATAAAATATATATGCATTTATATTTTGAACTTTTCCAAACTTTCTCCATAAATTTTCCACTTTCTCTTCGTGTTGCATTGTAATAAGCCTATTATTATACGGTATTATTTTCTTACCAGCC
Organism: Entomobrya nicoleti; assembly: GCA_034695465.1. NCBI lineage: Eukaryota > Metazoa > Arthropoda > Collembola > Entomobryomorpha > Entomobryidae > Entomobrya > Entomobrya nicoleti. The sequence goes on along the minus strand of JAQFZG010000284.1, from coordinate 23,244 downwards.
AATCTTGAAAATGAAAATTGAGGTACTTTCACTCCAACACGACCACAGCCTCTCATAACGTCCACGGGATCACATTTGTCTTGGACAATTACCTTTGTCGCAGTGGCCACAAAGTCATGGTCCAGTGTTTTCGACACAAACGGAAAAGAGCGAGAAACTCGGAGATTGCATTCAATAACTTTCAGTTCATTGTCCTGAAAAAGAGTTTAAAGTAGAGAGAGTCAATATACCATCATATCTCTTTGTTCTTTTTGTTTTTGATCTTTTTCATTTATTTGTTCTAATATTTAAAAAAAAAATTTTTACCTTTGCTATCAATTGAATGTTCAATGGCCCTGTAACTTCTAAAGATCTTGCGATCGCATTCACAATTCCTTTAATCTTGATGAGCGTTTCCTTGTTCAAATCTTGCGGGGGCGTGACAAGCGTAGCATCTCCAGAATGTACACCCGCATTTTCCACATGCTCTGATACAGCCATGCACATAATTTCTCCTTCTCTAGCAACAGCATCTATGTCAATTTCCTGCAAAAAAACATCAAACGAAAAAAAATCCACTAATTAGCCATTATTGTACTCAAGTCAAACACATTCCGCAAATATTTACCATAAAAAACACCCACAAAACAACCCACCTTTGCTTCTGTAATGTACTTTGAAATAACCACAGGTTTGTCCTTATTCAGCTCGGCACAGCTTAACAAGTACTTTTGCAAATCTTGAGCGCTATGTGCTACCAACATGGCTTTCCCACTGAGCACATAAGAAGGTCGTACAAGACACGGGTAGCCAACTTCATCGCAAAACTTCTCGGCAGATTCATAACTTGTGAGTTCCCTCCACCTACGCACATAAAAGCCACCGGGGACACAAACCATTAATGTACATGAATTATTGTTACTCAACTAATATTTAAGCGAAATTAGATCAGTCGTTCGTTAGTGTGTTAGCCAACTTACATTGGCTGCAAAATTCCAATTTTGTCAAGCATCCTAGAAAACTTCCACCTATTCTCTGCATTGTCAATGCTCTCCGGACTTGTTCCAAGGATTCTCGCATTTTGTCTGTGCAAATCCATTGCAATGTTGTTTGGAAGTTGACCACCCATGCAGAGAATCACTCCTTCGGGATTTTCCAACTTGTAAATGTCCATTACCACCTCAAATGAGATTTCATCAAAGTAGAGACGGTCACACATGTCGTAGTCCGTGCTCACAGTTTCCGGATTATAGTTGACCATTATAGTCTTCTTTTCCAATCTTCGCAACTCTTGGATGCAACCCACAGCGCACCAGTCAAACTCAACAGAACTACCAATGCGGTAGACACCGGATCCTGTAACAAACATAAAAAGAAAAAAAATAATAGAAAGAAAAATACATCCCTTTTTTTGCTGGAAAGTAAATGTTTTTTTATTGAGTTGCTGCGTAGTAAGTACGTACCAATGACCATGACATGTTTTCCAGGAAATTGTATATCGTGTTCATACGCATTGTAGGACAAATAGAGATAGTTGGTGGAAGCTGGCCATTCCGCTGCAACTGTGTCTATTTGCTTAACAAATGGGAAGACGCCTGGAAATAACGTAAAAATAGCATCATAAAATAAGCTTGTTATATTCCCTTTTTATTGTCACACTTGACTAGCACTGAAAATTGATGACATAAAAACTTGTTCCAAGAAACAGTTATTTTCTCCCGGAGAGAGCAAAATAAAATAGTTTGCTTTCTCCTAAAAAGCATCTCATTATCAGATCACAACTACCACCACCGCCACCCCCGTTTTTATTACTCTACTTACCAAACTCTTCTCGAATGTTTCTGACAGCTAGCTTTGTGCTCTTGACGAAAATGGCAATTTGCTCATCAGAAAATCCCAGTCGTTTTGCGTCGAGTAAGATGTTCCTTTCAAGTTGTTTTGGGCCAAGGCCCTCCAATCGCATTTGGAAACTTATGATATTTTTCATCTTGCTCAAAAACCACCTATCGATTTTCGTCAACTCGTAGAGTCGGTCAATGTCATAGCCTCTTTTGAGAGCGGCTGCCAATACAAACATACGTTTGTCAGTGGGACACTCAAGTTCCTGTCAAAATTAAAAAGTTTTCTTCAGTCATAATTGCATTTTTTGTTCCAAAACGTCAACAGTAGCATACATATTCATAAATATCTGTCATTAGAACTGCATGGTATGCATATTGACTAAGAATTTTTAGGGTGTAATTTGCCGAGTGGTATAAATTTGTTGCATGATAACCTTATCACAAACGGTAAACTCAGTATCAGGGTCAAAGCCTAGAATGTTTTCATCTGTCATGCGAAGTGCCTTTTGGAACGCTTCCTCAAATTTTCTTCCAATAGCCATAACTTCTCCAACGCTTTTCATGGAACTGCCAATCTACACAAAATAAAAACGTAGTTTGTTGTTTGTATATTTATGGTTGAATGCATTTTTCCTTGTAAATTTTCATATTTTTGTGTACTTTCTTTAGAAACTTCTTTTGTTTGTTTATTTACCTTTGTGCTCACTCCTGTAAACTTGCGAAAGTCCCAATGCGGAACCTTCACCACGCAGTAGTCCAAACTTGGCTCGAAGCATGCTGTAGTGCATCCTGTCACAGAGTTCTTCAACTCCACTAGGCTTTTTCCCAGTGAAAGTTTTGCTGCAACGTAGGCAAGCGGATATCCGGTGGCTTTGCTTGCCAACGCAGAACTTCTAGACAATCTAGCATTAACCTGAATTCAAAACAAACGAAAAAAAAACACATCAATAAAAATAAAAACATAGACAGTTTGAGTTTATAGAGGGTTCAATCATTAGAACAAATGGGAAACAATTCTCTCTCCATTTTATCATCATTTTTTCCTCCTCCACTTCGTGCTAAAAAGTTGTAAGTAAATTGGATTGAATGGTAAAAAGAAAAGTTTATTCTTGGAACTCATCTTGCGTGGCATGCATTTCTACTACGCTTTTCTTATTCAAACTTTAAACGACATATACACATTATTTTGTGGTGCCATACGAGAAAAAGGACGGAACGGGATTAATCAACCATTCCTTCACCATCGCCACTTCTCAGAGTACCGACACCACCACACACACATAAAATACAGAACACCCATTAGGCCATTATCATCCATTCGTTCAATTTACATTCAAGAAAATAGATACATTACGTTGTAATGTAAGGTTTAAAAATAAAACTGCACTAAAAGTAAAATGTACTGACCTCAACGATGTAAAATTGATCGGAATTAGGACAAAGAGCGTACTGAATATTACATTCTCCCACAATGTCCAAATGTCGGATCACTTTGAGTGCTGTCGATCTTAACATGTAATAGTCATGATTACTCAAGGTTTGACTCGGAGCCACCACGATAGACTCTCCCGTGTGAATACCAAGTGGATCAACATTTTCCATGTTACAAACCTACAATGTTAAAAAATTAAGAAAAAGTTATAAAAAATTCAAAATAAAATATAGGTAAAAAAAATCCATCGTCCTCATCCTCGATTTATCTTGTAAATATACTCATCCAATTCCCAAAAATTAAGTTTAAAAGATTTCATGTGAAACACACAGAGATGACATGATATATAAAGACAAGTACATGAACATGATCATGAGGCAGAATAAGTGATGATGGAAATGCATATGTAATTTTGAAAGATATTTTTCTTGTGGTTTTTTTTCAAGTTCTTCTGTTTCTTACCGTGACACAGTTGTCATATGCGTCACGAACCACTTCATACTCCACTTCCTTCCATCCTTTCAGCGATTTGTCAATGATCAACTGATTTGAAATGGCGAGAGCTTGTACCGCCAGCGCTTTGAGTTGTTCTCGATTATCCGCAAAACCAGATGAAAGACCTCCAAGGCAGTAGGCAGCACGTGCCAAAACAGGATATCCAAGTCTTTCCGCTGCATCAAGTGCCTGTAAAAAAAATTAAAACAGATAAGCTACATCATGCATTAAATATATGTACATAAATACATACATATTAAGTGCACATTTTGTAAAATATACATATTAGCAAAGTTCCACTGCATCGCTGAGTCGTGTATTTTATTGCCAAATTTTCTTTTTAATTCTCAAATGAAATTTTTTGTTAACATGTTATGTATTTTTTCTTGGAAAAATGGCTTGAAAGAGATCTGGCTAGCTTAGAGCAACTAATTGGAAGAGAATAGTACATGAGAAGTAAAGGACGCTCATTAATCTTTATTACCACCACCAACTTTAGTATAACGACTTTCTCTGAAGAAGCATAAAATAATAAAGGCATGCATTGCATGTAAGCATAAAATAAGATTAGATGTATTAAAAGCTTATAGAGGAAGACAGGCTTGCATTGCAATTTAGCAAACATCCTCTTCTTTCTGCATCTCATCCAAAACTTACCTCTTCAACAGTGCAAGCAATACTGCTCGGCGCAACATGCTCCCCTATCTCAGCAATCTTCTCCGCAAATAATTTACGATCTTCAGAGATGATGATGGAATTTATTGATGTTCCAAGAACACGAATATTGTACTTTTGGAACACGCCAAGCTTCTCCAACTCTATACCGCAGTTGAGTGCTGTTTGCCCTCCGAACGTGAGCAACACCCCGTCTGGTCTTTCCGATTTAATCACTTGCTCAACATACTCTGGCGTAATAGGGAGAAAATATACTTTGTCCGCTAAACCTTTGGAGGTTTGCACGGTAGCAATGTTGGGATTTATTAGAACAGTTTGGATCTTTTCCTCTTTCATGGCTTTAATTGCTTGGGAGCCGGAGTAGTCAAACTCTCCTGCTTGGCCGATTGATAAACCACCGGAACCTAGAATTAACACTTTCCGGGGCACTTCCTTCACCTTTTCGATGGACTCAAGGGTAGGACATGTTTTAGCAATGTAGCTGGTAATTTGGTCCCGAATGGGTAATGATTCTGGGGCGAGTTGAGACTTTGAATTTTTTACAGCGTCGATAAAAATATCAAAAAGGAATTCTAGGTCTTGGGGTCCTGCTGTATGTTCCGGATGGAATTGGACGCTGGGGACATGTAAAATAATAATTTTCAATTTCCAGCCATCTCTCTCTCTCTGCTAAACATTCATATAGCCTAGATCTTTAATTGTCTATTAGACTCACCTGAAAACTGGCAATTGGGAATGTGCAATGCCTTCATTAGTCTCGTCATTCGCATTAGTAAACAGTGGAGTCCAGCCTTCTGGCAGCTTATTCGCATCCACCGCATATCCATGATTTTGACTTGTAATATAACATCTTCCAGTGCCCTCATGAACGCAAGGCTGGTTATGCCCACGGTTCCCATACTTCATTTTGTATGTTGAGCATCCCGCCGCCAGAGCCAAAAGCTGGTGACCCAAACAAATCCCAAAAATGGGTTTCACCTTTGGCTTGTTCAATAGTTTTTGCAAGTTTGCAATAGTCTCCTTGCACATTTCCGGATTTCCCGGACCATTACTGATGAACAGACCATCGTATTTAGAGTCGTCATCAAAGTTGTGATTCCAAGGAACAACTTGGATCTCCACGTTACGTTTTAGGAGGCAACGAAGTTGATTGTTTTTCATGCCGCAGTCAACAACGCATATTTTGTGTGAGCTGTCTTTGTTGGCTAATGCTTTCGGCGCCTGAAAACCAAGTTCAAATTTTAAAAATCATCATAAATTTACTAAGAACAAATAAACAATTAGTAGAAAATCTATTTTTAACACACGCCTATTAATAGAAATAAAAAATACAAAACTACATTCATGATAAGACAGTAAACAAATAAATATTCAAAATGGTTCAAGGTAAAAACAACTTTTAATAATACACCACCATGTTTTGAATTTTTGTGTTGACATAATATGAAATATTAGTCATACGATCAGTGTCACGGGGCAAACGTATTATTTACTTGGCCAAATGCACAAGGTAATCAACAAAGACAAAAGCTGTTGTTTCCGGTTTATTCTTGATAACATCATTTAATTATTTTACGGATTGAAAAGTTTGTAACGAATCGTTTTCTTGACTTTGACAAACATCTCGTCTGCATGCCTTGTGTCCCAATGGAAGGACATTTCTTTGACAATGCAATTCTAGTATTATTATTTTGTTTTGGTAGTGGCGTGTTTTTTAATCCCGAATGCAACAAAGTGTCATTGATATGAACTTACTTTGAGTGACACCTCTTGAACAAGATTGATGAGACTGGGATCCTTGAAAGGCAAGTCGTTGGCGACGGTGGCAGAGGTAATTAAACCATTACCATTAGTAGGAGGTGTTATCCCAACTGCGTCAGCAGCCTCCACAATGACTTTGCCCAAAAGAGTTCCATTGTTTCTCATGTGTTTGGTGAGTTGGCGAGTGTCAATGCCATAAATGCCTGGTACGTTCTGTTCCGCCATCCAGGTGGATAGGCTTTTGGACGTGTTCCAATGACTTGGCTCATCACAAACTTCTCCTACGATTAGACCCGCTGCCCAAATTCTGTGAGACTCAAACCACCTGAAAAGTATCATGAGAAATTGGTTTGCATGTGAATGTGAGTGAGAGAGATACATAACAAAAATGTGAATGGCTACTGCATAGGAAGGAAGAAACAAAAAAAATAACAGAAATTGAATATAAAACTTCGTAATGCATTTATCTCTCATGTATTTTTTATATAGTCAACTATTATGGTTCTATGTATCTCCAAAAATACTGCATTTTTATACTGCTAATATTTATTTTTTGGCTGACGAAATACCAAGCCATAAGATCACATTTTTTTAGTTTGGCAACGCCAAGACGCAATCCCACCGGAAATCCTTATTGCAAACAGAATTACCTACATACATACAGCCATACTCAAGCTTTTGTTCTACTTTCTCTTTAAATTCATAAACAAAAGGTTCCACGAAACAAGCCAGATAGCACAGCTCATTTTCTTCAAGAAAACGTGGTGAATTCCTCTCCTCTCTTATAAATATTTTCTTATCAAGTTTATTTTCTGCAAATTATATGGTGATGGTAAAAATGATGATGGCTGATCACAAGATATATGATATCCTGTCCTGTCTGCGCTGCTGTTTATGCTTGTGTAAGTTTGCCATTCACGATATGCCACCAACCAAACAATAAGGCTGCATAAAAAAGCAGATATACAAAAATAACCATTCATTTTTTCTCCTACCTTGGAATGCCATATTCATCTTCATCGGAGGGAGGAATACCGTAATTTCCGATCAAAGGATACGTCAAAACGAGGATCTGGGAACAGTAGGAAGGATCCGTGAGTGACTCAGCATACCCCACCATTCCCGTCTGAAAAACTAAAAGAAAACAGAAAGCGAGTCAGTAAAGAACATACAAAAAACCAAGAAAAGAAAAATTTGAGGAGGCTAAATTATGAGGAGATCGATAATAATAGCGTCATAGTCATCATGACCCCGTTAACCTGATTCATATTGTTCACAGATTACACTACTTGTGTACGTAAATCGAATTCCACTGTCGATTTTTAAAATAAGAGAAAGGATATATTTATACATGGATAAGCATACAATATTAAAAACAGAGCAAAGTAATAAACATTTTTAGGCATTGTATTTGTGAAAAGTAAAAGCTATAAATTATCCTGTCTCTAGTGTCTTGTTTTCATGTTTAAAAAAATTCACACTGAGGCTAACATTCGATTGAAATAGTTTTAGGTTCCTGAGCTTACATTTGCAAGGTATTTATTTAGTACACTGGCAAATAATTATAAAAATAGGCAACCGGCTTATCAAGGATCTTTAGCCATGTTTCCTATAAGTCTATCGTGGAGTAGCTCATCCGAGAAATACATTTTCAAGAACTATTACCCAACCCATGTGTCGTTTTTAAACGCTCTATCATTCGTTTTTTGGCATTGCATTGTTTTGTTTTCAATTTCAAAAATCATAATATCCGTATATTATAAAATATACATGTACCTATCTATACACAATTAAAATGGAGATTATATTAAGATAATATAAATTTTTGAATACTTACCCACTTCACCCGCGACAGATGTGGGGCTCCCAAAAACATACCCTTGGAATTCTTTCCCATCCTCCAAAACCAAGGTTGCCTTTCTCTGAACACGAGTCCCCTCAACCTGAGGGGATTCGATTGCGTAGCACACCATTTCAAAAAGAAATTCTCCTTCGAAGTTAAAAGCGTCCTTAACTTATTTTTTCACTAATAAACACAAAAAAATCCCACAAGGACGGTAATTTTTTTAATCACTGTGAGGCGTCATTTGAGCGTAAGAACTAAAATAATAAAATACAAAGAGACAAAAACAACTTTAATTAGTCCGGATGCATGTAATAAAAATATTAAGAATTAATTGTCACACTGCACTGCTAACTAATCAAGCCTCAAAATGCGACTGGAACTGAATCGCATAAAATGCCGTGGTTCGTACAAAGAAATTATGAAAAGGATTCTGTCTTAAAAAATTAATGCCGAAAGATGAGCCGAAAATGTGCAAAGGTCTACAGAGTTTCATGACATTCTGAAGTTCATAATGGGTTCATGTTTTACACGATATGTATGCACAGTATGTACATTTACATACAAGAAAATTAACTGTCGCATTATTCGGCATGCATATAATATTATGATTCTAAAAAAAGTCAAAATGGTTTAGCTAACTCAACATGTAGGTACACTGAGATTAATTTTTTTATGGGTGAAACCTTAGATTGTAATGTGATGTATGCATACATAGGAGCAAAAGGGTCATACCTAGGTACATACTTTCATGTAAGCTTACAAAAAAAGGATTATCAGTTTCCAGATATTCAGCGCAAAAAAATCATGGTATTATAGTATTCCTGTCCTGTGAAAAAGTTCTTGACAACTACAGTGCAGTGTCATTTATTTTTTTATCTTCACATGGTGTTCATTCTTAAAGTGATCATTTATGTTAGCTTTGAGACAAGGTACATTTCCTTGTAAATTATTTTCACAAGCAGACCGATAATGGGCTTCAAGTCCAAGATTTAACTCAGTCGGCATTCTTATCAATTATCATTTACTATCGTCATCACCAGAGAAGTATCCGAGTACACCATGTTAAAAAAGCAGCGTGGAAATCATGGAAGTACCTTTTTAATTTAATTAGATAATATGATGACTGTGTGATGAGATGAGGAATTTAATGCCTCTTAAATCTCGATAAATTTTCCACAAGCATATCACTTCAGATTACATGCATATTATACACTAATTTAATTACGCCACGACACGACGATAACTTGAGGAATAGAATTGATGTTAGAGAGTGAATAAACTTTTGGCTAAAGTTATTTGGGTGAAATGATATGATAAGTGTAACGCAAGAAAAAAATTGCTTCTTAATGAATTCCCAAACGAAATTATTTCTATACGTTGCATAAAAAACCCACGTGTGAAGTTCTCACGTCTGCCAATTTCGTCACGTCACGTTTGTATTTGGACTTGATTACTGGACGTAAATAGTTAGCTTATGTTGGCGTTTAGCAGAATGTCAAAGAAGATATCAAATATGACGTATTATTTTCTAAATGGTGAGGATTGGAAACTGTGAATATATGAATCTTTATAAAACACGTTTTATTATTTGAGATAGATGTTTTCCTAATTGAATAAGTGTGTGCGATTTACTAGAACGTAAACAAAATATCATCATCAGATCACATTTCTCTGCCAATTCATAACCTACCTAATTAATTAATGAATAGCATTACATTCTTCAAACTACGAATAAACATGACGACATTTGATGTCTCGAAAGTATGCAAGTTTTTTGACGTGTCGGTCAACTTTGCTACCTTGAACCTATTCGTCCTCTCTTCAAACTACTACTAGTGACTAGCATATTACATTCATAGACACGTCGTTTTAATAGTTGAACTTTCATCCTAACCTACCAACATATCAACATATCATGTCACAATTTCATTTTTTATCTCTGGAACGCAAAAAAGGAAGTTGGAAACGAAATTTCATAATGAGTAAACTACTTTAAATGACAACAAGAAAACTTTCCGATCTGCAAACTGCAAACCTGACTAGACAAAAATTCGTTCAGGTTATCAAAGTCTCTGGCTTGGCAAGCTACTCTACAAAAAAGTACGCACAAGCACGTATAATTTAATTTGATTTGATGCGAAAATTAAATTATCAAAACATTTCGTCACTCTGCATTTGTTGAAGCATGTCAAATGCTGTAAATAAACATAAGAGTGTTTCTACTTAAAAATGACAATGCCACACACAAAGAGCATCTTTCATTAATTTTTCTTTACTACGAAATTTTACGATTAGGAAACAAAGTGCTAACGAAAAAACGAGCAGATATATTGTATCAAACGCATATGTTTGAAATCGAGCATGTATGTTTTCGCAATTTATATACCTATGTAGCTAGCTATACGCCATATCTGCTTGCTATTTTTAAACATTGCAATGTGCAAAATACAGAAAAGTATCATTTATCAAGGTCAACCATGAGTTCTATAAAACGTGCAAAACCACAAGGAAAATAAAGGTGAGTGCCAGAGACCAGACCCAAAAGCCAGAAATGCTTTTCTTATCTTTTTTAATGATAATGTTTGTTTAAAAGAAAAAGAAAATGCATTTTTACACAATTTGTTTGACAATCATTATAAAAGTTTTTACCTCGACCTTCGTTTCATAAGAGGTTTCAAAACTTTAATTCGTGGCTACTTTTTTTAAAAGGAAGAACCACACTACCTTGAGAAGATGAGATGATGCTTTTACTCTTGTGTCAAAACTCGTTGTCAACTCTATTTAGACAAGACAAGCAATTACACGAGAAGCGTTTTAGGGTTTTACATTCTAGTGGATTTTTTCCCTATAGCCTGTCTGTCCAAAAGTTAAACACACTTTTAATCCAGTCAGTCAGATAGTCATAGAATTTAAATAATTATATGTTATATTTTTTAACATGTTGCCGTTGCCGGCGTCATTGACCATGGAACATTAAAGTTTTACAGTTTGCACTTAAGCTAATACTCAACTACATAGTTTTACACATGTTAAATATATAAAGTTTTTTCTAATAGCTTGAATTTTAAATGAAACGGATGACAAGAAAAACGCTCATGTTACAACTGTTTGCATAACATCACATCATAACACCAAACTAATTTGTTTTTATGGCTTCCAGTTTTTTCCTTGTTATTGTGGCGCATTAAATTGTATTTCAAAATTTATTTTCATGTTTATTGCTGACTTGACTTTCATAATAATTATGTCATCAAGAAAAAGAAAAAAAACTATTACCAAGCATCTTCATAATATACTACTGTCTTACAAAACTAAAAAAACATTCCATTGAATTGAAACTATGAAAGAAAAAGGAAAATCTCTGTTTCAAAAAATGTATCGTATGACTTCTCCAAAACGTATAAAAATCAACCACCAATTTTATTTTTCAAAGAAATTTGGTTCCGACAGGACTGGCAAAATATACTTAACTTTAATCTACAAATAGTCGTCACTTCATTTGCCACAAAATGTTTTTTTTTACATTTCGACTAATGCCAAAAGGACGGGGACAGGACGGCACCGCTATAACAAAAACATTTTTTTTTTAAAGAAAAATAGGCAAAAGTATTAACGTTCGAATATTTACACTACTTTAAGTGCTAAAATTTTGCACAGAAAATAGTATTTCTTTTAATTTCTTAGTTCACATTCCATTCCTCTAGTGGATATGAAATAAATATCAACAAGGATTGCATAAAATATATGGGGAAAAATCCTTTCTTTTGCCATTTATCTAATGAATTTTTGGGAAAGGACATTAAATTTTAGAGCTTTAAGCCTGTTTTTTGCTTTCCTTTTTTAATGACATTTGACGCCCTGCCCTGACGCCTCTGATTAGACCCATTGTAATTGGTACGTTGTGGTGTAAACTGCTTCATGCCGGATTAAGCCATACATTTGAAAATACATTTGTGCAATATTGTAATGCTTTGGATTTTAAATGAATATTCATAATCGGTTTAATACAAGGAGAGGTGTTAAAAGTATCAATTGAACAAGACAACCATTTTAAAAGATTAAAAATATCAGTCAGTGCGAACATTTGCATAACGTTACATGGCATCTGTTAAAAGTTAAAACTATCGTGATGCGGTAAAGGCCTTTTTTCTGTGTACACGTAATAACGATATATTCATTTCATGTACTTTACTTGATACAAAAATTTGGCACATCTGTCACTCTGCTTATATAACATGAGCATTTTAAAAATGCGAACACGCTCTTCTGTGTTTTTCTTTGAAATGAGATCTGAATATTAAAAGTGTAATCACATGGAATACAACACATTATTGAGTAAGGAAGGGTTTTAGTAGTTTGGAACTAGTACATACACTATTTAGTTAGACTAACATATTTTTTTCTGCATACTGGTTGGTTAATGACTGCGACAACGCAATTGGCTCCCAGATAAATTTAGAATAGAATGGAATACATGTTCTAATTTGGAATAGTTAAAATTGGTAGTGTCAATTTGTTTACATTAATGATGATGATGATTTTGTTTACTCGCCAGCCTAAGTAAAGTGAATTGCTTATGAAATGAATGTTGAACGGGTCAACTGAAATTTTATTGAATTAGGTTATATGAGATATTCGCCCATTTAGTAAAAGGTCAGGTCAGGAGTTTGTACAAACTGCTGAATCCAGTTTCATGATGACGTGAACAGTCACCTTCCATATTAGAAGTATGAGTGTCAATGTCTTTGTTCCAAACGCATGCTAAATTGCAATTGATGCTAATTTCAACAATGCAATGGAAATCTTGTTTTTGACTAAGTCTAAGTTTTACGTTTTCTTATACCAAAAGAGGCGACATGCGTGCATAAATCTACTTACTTTTGTAAAAAGTTAATTTGTTTCTTTACTTCTTTAATAAAATATGAGCAAATAAATCACACAAAATTTAGTAAAACTTACCCAGTTTCGATTCTTCACAAGATTGGAAATGTAGTAAGACCCAGCAAAGCTAGTATTATGAATTCGCGTCAATATCTCATAATTAAAAGTTTATAATGAGTAAAATACAAACATTAAAAAAATTCTTCCACAAACACAAATGATTTGCACTAACGATTAGTCAAAGTAAACAGCACCCACACAGACAGGCACACTCAAATTAAAATAACTTATTAACTCAACCCAGTCGAATCCTTTTTGGGCTAAATTAAATTAGCTCATAATGTAATTATGTTGTCAACAAGCAGATATCTAAAAAAAATTAAAACAGTCTTAAAAATTAAAATATTAAAAAAGAGAGCAGGTGGTTTTTCATGTCACTTGCAGACGTAAGCAAATAAGACACTGACACTAAGAAACCAAGGACAAAAATACATCTTCGTTATATACCCTCTTCGTCTTGAAAAATTGTGGAAAAGCTTATCCGATGCTAATTTAGCAAAAGTAAGAATACAATAAAAGATAATGGTTTAAAGATATAGGTACTTGTGAATGAAGTTAAATGTGTATTGTGTTTTACTTGAGAAAGATTTTTCAATGATCTCTGTCGTGTCATACGATACATTTTTCATGATGTCTGGGTCTGAAGTTCGTTTTAAATGATCCATATATTCATATTATGCATTCATTTCACTTTTAAAAGCAAAAAAGCATGTGTAACAAAACCATCATTGGGATTAAAATCCAGACATATAATCATTAGGCCGGGTCGGCCGGTCTTTTTTTTCGTAGGGCCATGAGATAAGAGCATGAACACTTTGGAATCGCATATCCAAAAAGCCATCATGCTTAGTTCATGGAAGAAGAAGGTACTTCACAAAAAAACAAGTTAAGTTTATAATTTGATGGTTTGAGAGTCATGAAAGTATAAATCCCTGGATACATTGTAATTATAACGTGATAGTCTAAGAAAAAATCTAGTAAAAAGGTCTATCACGTTGGGTCAGATTCAGATTACTTTTTTTGCTTTGTTAGCTGTGTTGCTGTGTACATAGCTATGCATGTGTTCATGTAGCAGGTTCCTATACAACCTTTTTCCTTCCCATCCAAAACTGCTTGTTGTCAGTACGAAACAGATTTTGCCCATGTGAGGTTTTATGAATACATTATCATTTATCATGTTTAGCTTACCTGGTACTTCATCGTGGAGTCTGGAGAGTCTGCTAGAACATTTAAAATTTATGCATAATACACAAAAAAACAGCTAAAACTTTTGCCTTCCATCCAGGAGACCGATTTCTCCATGTAAAACATTACAAGGTAATAAATATGAAAATATTGTAATGCATGCGACGCGATGATGTGACCTGTATTTCTTTGTCATTTTGCTTTGCTTTGTTCTTTTGTTGCATTTCATCATGCATATCGGCAAGAGAACACCACAGTCATCATCATTTGTCATTTTAAGCCATGTTTGCATCGGATCATCCGACTCAAGGTCCTTGTAAAAATATATGATCTGTATAATAAACGACAAATCTTATGGGATGGGACATGATCATTTCACGAGTAAACTGAGATTTTATTTTGTTGAAATGCATGTTACCTTTGAGAAATAGAAGTATTACCATTGCAAACCATCAACAAAAAACATAAACAAGACTATCACAGACAGACAATAAAACCAAAATGTTAGTGATGATCATGATGAGAAGTGATGCATGCAATAAGTAGAAAGCAGGGGAAAAAAGTTTTTTTCTCCATTTTCATCTCTCCGTTGCATCCGTGGTATTATCGTCAGAAAAGCTTATTTATGGTTCCACATACACCCATCATACATCTCTGCCCACCTTCTTTCAAAGCTTGTTTGTCCTTCTTTTTTCGAACTCCAAAAATACTTTCTCGATGATAATAGTTACGTAATTTGCTTGCGTTTTTCTGCTGACGACAATGAAAAAAACTACCAATTATTAGGTGGCATCATGATCTCGTATATCATATTCTCTAATACAATAAATTCTACGCTTCACTCCGCACACAAATTATCACATCAGAAGAATCACTTATAATTATTATCAAGTGGGCAGGTTTGATTGTAGTACCATCTCTCATTCAAGTCATGCTCTGCATTTCATTGATTAATTTCTTTAAACCTCGTGACCTTTAATATTCGTGACCATCCGTGCATCATCCATCATCATTACCATAATACCTACCTGTATATCTACATAGCACACTATTTCCAATGTATTTACCAGTCTTCCAAAAATAGCTTTTATAGCTATTATTTCCCTGGGTATAGGAATTGTATAAAAAAAATCAGATTGAAAAACTATGCATGTTGCACTAATGACCTGCAGCCCGAGCGAATATACCATTCTATTGTATATAGTACTACATGCACTATAAAAAATAGCTGTACATGCTTTTGACTTTATTTAGCTTTCTCTCAAGTTTTTTTTTCCGTATAATCACACATGCATGTAGGCATATAATATTTAAATACAGTATAAATATAAATCGGTTTGACTTTGGCGTATAATGGATTTTAAATACCTATTTATAAAAATATACGGACGTAAGCAATAAGTATTTTTTTGATAGTTTTGCTTGGTTGGTTGGTTGCATGTCGGAATAATATTTGTAACATACATCAGTAATCTACCTACACATATTATGCCGACATGCATCATCATCATCATATAAATTTCCGGGTATTAACGAATAAAAATCATCGTAGTTCGGATCGGCAAAAGTGAGTAGGCAGCTTAAGCATAAGCTTCCCTTTTCACCTTCAAATGTTCCGAACTTTTCCGTTGTCGCGAAGTAAAAAAAACCAACTGTAACTGTCGCAGGCTGGCTTTGGCTGGCTGACTGGAACTTGCAATGCAATACATGCCATTCGTTTGAATACAATATCATCCATGTCTTCTCTTTTGGAACAAAACATGCATTGCATTGTTTTTTCACAGTTCAACCTTCAATTTTCCAGGAGGTCGGTTGAAAGTGTATACAAAAAGCTAATACATATGATGACATTCAACATTGATGTATGTATATGTCCATATAAAAAGCATATATGTTTTTTTCAGCTACCATTACAACCAATCAACAGCCAGTTCTTTGCCTTTTCCTTGTTGTGTTTTAAGTACATGAACCAACGACAGCTTTTCCCATGATCTTGGCCCGTTTCACCGTTAAAATCAACAAAACATTTTTGTTTACTCATCCTATCCATCCCAATACATATAAACGACCATGGAAAAAACCAACAAAAAATAGATGGGGGAGTATATCCAAAAAATATTTGTCTTTTAACTTAACTCAATGCTTTCTTTTTAACCTTTGTACCTTTTCCCGGTGGCGTCGTCGGCTTTTAATTAATCTGTACCATAATCACATCAAAATACAAGTCGCAAAAGAACAAAATGTCAAGTCAATAGCCAGCCAACCAAATTCTTTTCTAGAATAAAATTGTTAGAGAGGAGAATGCAATGATTTGCTTTTATGCTTCTTAGTTCTTTCTTATTTTTCTCCTGTCTGTAAATTCGGGAGTTCTCGGTAAAATCAGCACTGCTTCAAGGTTTCCCATGGGAGAAAAAAAACTGTACTGTATTTGTAACTGCCTCTTGCACAAGTTTCATCAGTCGATTAGGTATATCCATCGTCGTTAAATATATCAGATCAGATGCAATAGTTTTTTTCTCTGTATTTTCATGTCTAAATTTGAGAAAGGGCAAAAAACTTGATTTGTTGTTTGTATAGTGCATTCAATGTTGACTGTATAAAAAAACGGTTTAAAAGAAAAATACGTGTTTTGGATTGCAAATTTACTGACATTTTTATGCAGTTTTTTAGTGTTCACTCAAAGTAAAAAATAAACCACAACTTTACACGCAAAACAACGAGCGCTATGGCCAAAATAAAAATCGGAGACACTGAAATTTTCAATTTTTCTCTAAATCTACCCTAATTAGTTTAGTTGACTTAGTCATGCCTATCACATGGTCTTCATGAATAACAAGGTAAATATACACAAAATACTATATATTTTATTTTCTATAATTAGCGATTTGTGTTTTGTGCACAAGTGCACATGCCATACTTATAAATTCACCTTTTAAAACTTGACATCAAGCCAAGGAAAAGTTTTAATATTAAAATTATCCTTTTTAAAGGTGAACGATGAAGTATTATAAATACTGGCGATATATAAGCATAGCTAAATGAATGTGCATCTCATAAATTTATTTATCATCTCTGCAATACTGACATACCTATACACTGGTCTAACACAATGTTAACCTTTACCAGATTTTTATAACGCGTTATTTAATCAGCAAGATATTTTTTTCATTACATTTTATTGGATATGCGTGACAGTGAACAGTTTAGCTATAATTTAATGCACACAAATTGGATTCAATATTACAAAGTTATAATGAGGTACATGCATACGGCAGGAAGACAGGTGGTGGTAGTGGCATTGGTGACATGGCTATGACAAAAAAAAGGGCCAGGCCAAGACAGGTTTTAAGTGTGTATGCCCTTATGTCGCATAATAATAGGCATACATCTTCCATAATACATGATCCATCAAATTTCATGTAAAACTTTCTCTTGATTGTCAATATATTGTCAACAGTCAAGTTAAGAAATCAATTTAGGTAGAAACCTTTTATTTTTTCCCAAGGTAAGACATCCACAAGTGAAATCAATACGAAAAACGAAATTGCCCCTGAAATACATGTTAACGCTGGCTTGACTGCCTTAATTTGTAATTCAATTTGAATGAATCTTTTTTTTTGTTTCATTTCCTAATAATTTGACTTTGAGCCCAGCCCAAAACCACCATAAATTTTCCAGGAAATCACTTGCAATCCAATCCAGCATTCTTATTCATATTAAACGAATCAACCAATCAATATTTTACACATTCGTTGCAATAATCCTTATTAACCAGTGAAAAACCGACAGGTGAAAATATTTAACTGCATAAATGCAAATTTGCACAATCAATCCATCATGCAAGCTTGCATATTTTCTTAGAACGTTTTGAAAAACAGAAGAATACACAAGAATTTATTTAGGTACATAGAAATGCATGCATTTAACATTGCAATGCATATATATTAGGTTATCCGTATTTCGTAGTATTTTAGCCCATAACCCAGCGGAATAACCAGAAAAGAACCCGTCAGTCAATCCGTATTCCGTTCCATATAACCCTTTCCTTTTACATTGCATGAATGATATACACATTGCATTGCAAGGTTGTAATTGTAAATCGTGTTTGCAATGTTCACGAATCACGAAACACATTACAAAACGACACAGCGTTCTTGTTCATCAAATGTAAATGCACTTTGCAAAGAGTTGAAATAAGGAATTCGCCTATTTTACTTTTTTTTGTATAACTTACACTTATATATGAACGTATATAGAATACAGAATATAGGAACGGAAAAAGTGAATATATTATTTCAACAATGCAAGATAGGTGGTTTGTGAGTGTATTAAAAAAGTGTGAAGAAGTGAATCATGTGAATGATCTCTAGATTGGTAAGCTGATTTATTCCACATCTCTGAATATATTTATAGCAAGAAGAATTTTACATACAGGATCATACATTGCTATTGCATTGCAATATAAAAAAATACAGTAAGATGTATTAAACAAGTTACACTACAGCTTTTTACAATTTTGACAGGGAGTTAACCCTTTCTCCCTTCCTTGTAAACAAAAATATTCAAAAACACAACACTCGAAAAAAAACTACCTTAGCTCTCTGCATACAAATTATTAATAAGAGCAAGGTGTAAAATGAAAAAGGTATAATTGTTGTAGTAGTAAACAAAATGTATGAAGAAGTGCATCATTTTTGTGTACAGTGAACTAGTGCAGTTTTGCAAGGTTAAATTTTAGTTTACCAACTGTGGTCACTTTTCAAGGCCACTGGCGACTTGAATCAAGATTGAGTTTTGTTTTGGAGTTTTTTGACGAAACAGATTTTTGTATTGGGGAAAAAGGAAATTGGCAATTAAAGTTAAATTTTTTCAGATTACAGAAAATCAAGTACAGATTAGGTAGATAGGTTACTGATTTGGTTAAATAATCCTTGTTATGTAGCTGTGGGTAAGAGAGAATCACAAAAGAACAATAACAAAACATACCACCACATACGTTTTCTTATGTAATGCGTCATTATACTTGGGAGGGAGGAAGAATGAGGAACAACGATGATGACTAATTGATCCCAATTGAATTAATTTAGTGTAATGTTATTTTAATGCATTGTGTATTTTTTTCCTTTGTAAAGCTAACAGCTGATTACCAGACATGAAGATGAAGACTTTGCTCTCGCCAATTGTGCAAATTGTGTCAAATGTGAAATAATTAAATTAGACAGTTTTGTGATTGGTGATTACTGACCGCTGACTACAGCAATAATCAAAACTTTAGATTTTTTGAAATTGGATGGAAAAAGTGACATTGGATTAGATTGGTCCATTATTTTTATCTTTTTTGCACTGGATAATTGAAGTAAACAAGTTGCCAGTGTTTTTAAAGATGTAAAATGTGACTGGTAGTAGAAGTGGGATGTAGAAACTGACGTTAACCCCCGTGTTGTATGACACTGACACATTTTAAAAGTGTCCAAGGTCTCGATTTCTCCATAATTAAGTAAAATAAACTACCAGTCAATTGCTGTATGGAAGTAAGTGCAAAATTCAGTGAATTAAAGTAGTGAACTGAGGGACAGTGAACCTGTCGAACATTATCAATTCGGAAACATTTGCAAAACTGCTTTGCTATGTCCGGAAGTAGAGCTAGTAGCAATGAGACAGATAAGGTTGGAGGTGGAACTGTGGAGGTTCCTGCAGATCAACCTGGAACTGATGATGACTCGGATGATGAGAGCGGAGATGAAATTTTAGAGGAGAGTCCTTGTGGTCGTTGGGTCAAACGACGAGAAGAGGTAAGAAGATGTTTATTGTGCTGATATACATATTTATAGTCATGTTAGAATTTAGGCATTCATTAGTCCATATTTAAAAATTCCCTCTCCAACCCTTTACCAAGTTGTATTGGTCCACCCAACATCATTTTTCTGGAAACTACTGGATTATTGCTTTTTTAGTTAGTTTTGTTTTATCATGTCAGATTTAAAAATAACAAATCAAATACTTTATGATGGTTTTGGTTTATAAACAGATAAGCATTTAAGTAAAGTGGGTTGAATTAATATCATGACACATGAATAAGGCTTTAACATAAATGTTGTAAGCCTGTAACAGAAATATAAATTTAAATTTAAACTTAAATTATTGCGTATAAGCTGATAAATAAATCTGAAATATTCTCCTCTGGTCGCAGAAGCCATGATTTTTACGACAAATTAATCAAGTAGGCAGAAAATTAACATGGAAAGGGAGAGAACATCAAAGAAAACGACAGGATTTTGAGATAATTACTTTCAATCATTGTCAATAAATGTCACAGGAATAATATTATTATGAAACCTTACAAACACGCCTTTACAATTTACAACAATCCTTCAATTAATATTTATGTATAAATACGCTTTGTGGCGAGTGCAATGGCGACTATGATGATATGACTTGTGTAGTGTACTGTGCACGTGGAGAGATCCACTTAAATTGCCCTACATTTTATGGCGTCAGTGGTGCAGCAGCAGACAAGAACGTTTTTAGCCTTGTGTTATATTATAGAGTGCATAATAGATACAGATAGTAGTAATGTAAAAAAAATAATTAATATAACTTTTTTTCTTATAGTACTTTTACTTAAAGATGTATATAGGCGTTTGCACACAATGACTGCGTGGTGAAAGATGCTACCGTATATCACGGTCCACTTGTCAACTTACTACGCAGTAGCCATACGCAATGAAATAACGACAAGCCATAAAGCAAATATGGAAGCATTTACTGGTAAGCGGATGAGCCAGTAATATAACTTTGTCGTTGTTTTGTTTGTTGGCTTTAGATCTTTTTTGAGATCATTTAAAATTATCATCTTAGTACGCATTTCATTTGTCATCATCATCATGTATGTCAACAAATCAATAGCATGTAGCATGGTAGTTCGTAATGATAACCGTCTCAAAATGGATATTCGAAATTTGCAAGAATGAAAATATAATATAATCCTTACAAATTTTTCTGTAACAAAATTCTCGGCAATAAAGAGAAACTTTGGAGAATCGGACATGTCTTGGCTTGGCAATGGGTAGAAATTAATGTCTGTGCGTAACGGAACGTTACGGTACGGTTATAAGGTGGAAGTGGGATGGATTGCAATAACCAAAACCAACCTATATAATTAAATATGTATATAGTATAGACTAGTTACGCTTCGCTTCGATTACATTTTGATGCGGAATGTACATACGCATGTAATAGCTGAGCATTTGCGTTAATTGTGCAATGTATGTACCGTCACCGTCAGCAGACAGCACGTTTTAAAAAGTTGAAATTGTGCGTAGTAATTCATTGCCCTTTATGTCTGAATTGTGCGTAGAGTGCGTGAGTAGAGTGAGACGCTAGACATCCTATCCCTACAATTGTCTGGCTTTTTTGATTGCAATTGCATCTCTGTGAATGAGACAGAGGAGACAGTGTAAAGAGTGTAAACATGCAGTAACATCGTGTATATCTAAATAGCCAGTGGCTACTTGAAAAGTTGCGTACGCAGTTGTTAAAGTGCGTGTCTGGCCTTTGGTGGTGGGGGTTGATGACGCAGACGCACCCAAATAAACAATGCAAATTGGGATATGTCGATATGTGTAGGGATACGTGTTTTATGTTGACAGAAGAAAGCGAATTTTTATGAAGATGATGCTCACTTGTTATGGTTCGCGGTGCGTAGTGTATATTGTCAAGCCTGTAATTATTTTTAATCGAGTGTTATAAAAGTGAAAATTCTTGCGAAACCAAGGAACGGTTGAACTGTCGTTGCAAGTAAACTAGATAATTCTGCATACTGGAAAACTGAAAAAATGATTTCGCTTTGCTTAATTTCATATGGCGATTTGGACAGGTAGAAAAAGTAATTTAAACGTTCAGAAAAATGACCTTTGAAAAACGTTCTTGTAAAATATTTAGGTATACAGTATATACGGATGGCCTTAAGGTTAGATTATTATCGTAATGACTGGTTAAAAATGCAGTAACAATGATGAAATGCTACATGCATTGTGCAGACATGAATATTTAGTAAATTTATCAAGGGTATAAACAAATGCATAGATGATGTCAGGTTAATTGTACATCGTAACGTAACTAACGGCAACAAGTGCGTAAATATTTATATCTCTGATCCATTGATTCATCGTTATCTAAACTACTTTAGATAAATGCTTTAATTGTTGCTGATTTCTTGTTTTGTTACATTTCGTAACAGGTATAAACTAAATTAATGACCATCTAAACTAGTTGATTGATAATAGTTGTCGCCTGACGGGCGCCTGTTTTATATGGCAATAAAAATGAAACAAAGAAGGTAACACAAATTGACATACCATATTACTAAAAATGTCATTGATTGGAAACTTTCGTTTTATGCATTTTTAGTCTGTTTGTTGTTTAAATTAACAAACATGCGGATAATGTAGTAATGGAAAGCGAAAAGGTGTGAAAGGCAAAGTGTAAGAAAAGTGCATGTAGTCATAGAAACGTTTCTTCTTCTTATAAGTGTTATGTTATGTACGATTTCACTTGTTTCTGTTGACATTGTCAGCAGAGACTTTAATTTCATAAGTTGTTTTTCAATCTCTTACTTAAATTTTGCATTAGTGCAAGTAGGATCGGCAAAAATTGTCAATTAGATAATCAGAGGGCACGATACCATAAGACACAATGTTATAAAAAGTAAAGTAGTTATAAAGTAAACTGAAACTGATGACGGCACAAACACTTAAATTAAACCGTCATGTCATGTCAATTGCGTTTTAGTAGCAAGTGTAAACGATCCCCTTGTGTATATTACGTTACCATTATGCCACTTAAGAATGAGCTTAAAATTTTGAAGTATGTATGTATGCAGTAAATTTTGGTACTTCTCATAAGCCAAGCCAACACTTTACTTTCAGCAGTAAGTTTCAATTGCACATTTTTTGCTTACAATTTTTTTGCAGTTTAATGTAGGTAGCTAAAAGTGAAAGACAAATATATGTACTTAAGCCTGCATGGGAGTTCTATTTATATCCACAGGAGACGAGGACCAACACCAAAATTCTTCATCGTTTTTGTAT
>JAQFZG010000283.1:0-38966 GCA_034695465.1 Entomobrya nicoleti | reverse complement strand
AGAAAATTTCGATCTGGCAATTGAAAGGGAAATGATGAACTGTTCAAGAAAAATCATTTATGTAGACGACGAAAATATTATAAGAACGGATGTTGAATATTATCAAACTCATTATCCAAACAAAAAGTTTTTTGTTGGCAATGAAACCATTATGAATGATTTCGTAGGGTGGTACTTTGAAAATCCGAGAGGTTCTAAAGTTCCTTACATTTTTAGAAAATTATTAGAAAATGGGATATATTCGCAGTTAAAATGGTTTTACGACAGACAAAAGTACTCTGGCGTCCGTCTTAATTTTACAAGGAGTAAAGCTGGTCTGGAATTGTATGAACCTGTGAAACCTTTAGACTTGCAGTCCAATTTGCAGACATTATTTTATTTGTTTTTAATTGGGATGGCTATATGTTTAGGTATAGCTTTTAGTGAGCTTGTTTGTATGAATGTAGTTCAAATCTTACTTTTCTTCGGAAAAAGTTTGATATCAGCCATGCAAAGTGGATATTTGATTGTTAAAATTGTAATTTTATTGCTTAAACGAAAATGTATTGATTTCAGGCACAAATTGTTTTAAATAAAAGTTGAAATATTTATTTTCTTTTAACAAACTAAAATCCACATAGCTCAAAAAAAACTTTTATGTGGTACACACTTTATGCTAAATGTATTAAATAAATTGCAAGTAGTAGTTATGTCTAAATATATGTTGACGTAGATGTGTATTGTGAAGTGACAAGAATAAATATTAACAAAATGTTTATATTAGCAATAATTTTGAATTAAAGTTACTTTACACATTTAAACTATACTTCTGGTACTCCTTCCGTGGAGATCTTGATTTGAAAAAGTATGACCGCATATGTCACCATTAATGATATAATCTAAAGCAAACATGATCAAATTTCGAATCAAATAGTTAAGAATAAGTTTACAGTTCAAAAGTATTTATGTAATATTACCCCGGATACCAATTTTCGATCAATGTCGAAGAATCCACATGCGGAGAGCTTCCATTCCCAATTATCAACCAACAAGTAAAGGTCATTCACATCAAGATCTTCCTTTGATCCACTATACAGTTTTAGGCGCAACGATTCCTTTCGTAGCCGTTCCTTCCCACCTGAAAACTTTAGAAACATAACTATTGTCTTAATCATAATTCTAAATTTAAAACAATTGGTTTAAAACATAAAGTACCATCAACTGCAATGTATGGCCATATTCCAAAGTGTACAATTTACACATGCATATCATCAACATCCCAATATCCTTAATGATCGTCCAGCCGTGAAAGCCATTCGAGTTTTCAAGAAAGACTATCGATGCCGAACAAACCAATTGTAGTGATGCTCCGCTCATAATTACAAACAGAATAGGTCCCAGGCAGCTATCCCACCAACCAAACATTTCTTGAATTTCTTCAAATTCCATAACCAATTTTTCTTTCATCTGTGGTGTCAAAACTATGCATTCGGTTGCCTTATTTCCAGATTTCACTTTCATTTTAATTATTCTCTCAATCTTTTTGCAGTATTCTTCATATGCCAATTTTAGATGATGTAATGTTGTCAGCACCACTGCAAATCCACAAGCGCCTGGTAGAACAAAAGGAATGTGTAAGAAGAGCAGCTGTACATAGCAAATCGGAATATATCCTAATGAGCTCAGCCAAGACTTGTGGAAATTATCTGCCATCGGTATTCCATCTACAATAGCTACTGCCAAATTTAGTAGTAAGGAGAACACAACGACGAAAATATTAACTATGCCTCCTTTATAGAACTTGTAACCAGAGGTATTAGCCTGATTCCTGATGTACAGCTTTCCCCACAATTTCGCCAGCTTCTTAGCTTGAAAAATAAAGATGAGCCTGGTTATAACGTTATTGAGAATAACTTCAATTGATGAACCTTTCAAAACAATGCTGAGAACATCATTTTTCCCATCGTATAAATCAATGTGCAGATCGCCGCGAAAATGGAGAGCTGCATCGAGTCCCATAAAGACGTATGTTACCCAATTGCAAAGGACGATCAGCATTGAAAGTGTCCAGAAACTTTGAAGCATAGGACGGCCCCATGGTTTCTGAAGTATTATTATTCCAAATAGCCAGCCACTCCATGTTACTAAACTTAACCCTTGTAGAGCCATGGTGGAAATAAAAATTATAATATACGTGGCTATTTTATTCAAACGTAAGCTATAAGTGAGAAAATCAATAACAAATTTCCGCTCATTTGTAATTATGGGGTCACGCGTGTGGTGGATATATAATATGGGTGACTTAAAGGTGTTCCAAAACGAACTAGTCTAACGAAAATTATTCTAATTGAGGTGTTCTAAAAAGAAAAATTCTAAACGCAAATTAGTCTTTAAAAATATTCTAAAAAATAAATGAAATAGTCTAAATGCGAAATATTCTAAAAATGTTGTCTATGCATAATTTGTGTATCATGAAGAACACGTAGCTCTATAGTAAATAAGGATCCCATTTTGACAATAGTAAAGTTGGGTTTAGTTAAGTTGGTTAAATTACTGAAAATGTGTTGGGTTATGTGTAGTGCGATTAGGTAAAAAAAAATCATAAAGTTTGAGTCCACATATGTAAGATTAAATTTGGCTCTTAAAATATTCTCTTTAAATTGCAATAGAGATCGACAAAAAAATTAAAACATGATTCATTATCTGATAGATAATTATTACTTGTTTGTAAATAGTTTTGACTTTTAAAATCACCAAACAGCATCGATGAAAAAGTTATAAAAACATTTTCAGAATTTTGATATTTAGAATATTTGTCACGTTTTTGTTAGACTAATTTTTTAGAACTTATGTATTTAGAATAATTCGCATTTAGAAGATTTTAATTAGAACACCTTTACTAGACCCATGTAATATATCCCAACTTATAAATCCACCTTTGAAATGACTATAAAATAAATATACATATATACCAGCACAGATAAACAAGGTTTCGTATTCACAAACGTGATTATATTGTTTGTCAAGATCGAAATAATGTTATATTATGCTTTACTTAAAACGTATACTAATATAAACCAGTTTCTTTAAATTTGCAATTGCTTGAAAGCGAACTAATCTTAAAGCTTAGTTCATAACTATAGTCGTTTCTAGTCAAGGATTGGAACACCATTTCTAAACAAATTAACTGGAGTATTCCGAATAGACAAATCGAATTAAGTTTCCATGATTAACACAATAGAGTTTTTCAAACCCTGAAGCATTGTTCTCAACCACATTTCTCCTACAATTGTACTCAGGGTTATCCCAATACCAATAAAGATACAAATAAAATATAGTCTGAAGGCTTGACTGTAAATCTAAAGCTTTCACATAGTCATAGGGTATTTCATTGATTAGTAAATTTGTCCATTCGTTCTCCAAACTCTTGTGAAAATATTATCACGAATAAGACACATTTGAAGTGTCTGCCCAAAAATAAAACAAGATTTTTATAAATATGACGATAAATAGTTCCAAGTTGCAGAATATATAAAATATTCACCTTAAATATTTATTAAACTAGGGATTTACTTAGGAAAATAACAACAACTTAAGTTTAAGGCGGTTATGGTTTGGTAAATAGAATTCTTCAAACATAACATACTAATAGTAACGTATTGCTGACTTAAGTAAATAACTAAAAAACGGGATTTCTACCAAAAGTTTAATTTATTTATATCATCCAAACCCAGAATTACTTAAGAACTAAGCAAGCTTATTATTGTAAGTTATGGTGTAACTACGTGATCCAAAATCCAAAAGTTCACTTACTATATTTACTTACTTTTAGGTACTACTTTAGTAAGTATGAGTATTAATTACAAGTTAAGCATGACCATTTTATATAAAACTACCGATTTCTTCTAGCCATCATCCCGTCTACAATGTATGACAACAGTCCTTCTAGATAATTTATTTTTATATCTTGGTCCACAATCCCAATATCTCCAACCGGCATAGCGATTATTGGCAAGCTTTTCAAAACCCTTTTCAAATAAGCCCGTTGCCTCATCAATGTTCCCACTTCTTCCCGCCATCTTATTATTATTACTTTTGAAAATGCAAAGAACGCACAGCCAACCAACATCATGAAATGTAACATGGTCAGACTCATGATAATCATGCAAGCCGATATAGCAATCAACATTGGTTTGTTTTGTTCATGTCCAATCATAGCTCCATTGGCAGCAGCGCAAATTAGCAAAAAGATATCCCCGTATCCAAATGTCGTCGCCTTGTAGTCAAATGAGTGTATAATCTTTAATACAATTATATGTTCGCTGTACAGCTTGATCATATTTTTGGTTGGTCCTTTTGTTGTCATGATTTTTAGCAGCGAAATTCTGTAAAATCCTTGAACCATCCCCGTCACAAATATGGTTCGAAGATTGACTGCACAGAAGAGAGCGACCAGTAGCCATATCGTAAATCGAATGAGCTTTAATATTCGCATAACATTTTGTTGGACCATGACCTCAGGATAGAAACACATTGCTGCCAAGTGTATTGGATCCAAGTTTGCAAACACAAGAAACAACATGATTGCAATGTGAGTCAGTGTAATTGACACCGCAAATCCAATAGCTATTAGGTATCCAATTTTCCCATAAGTCGGATTTCCACCTTTCGTTGGGTTGACTTACTGTTTCGGTTCCGATACTAATATCGGAAAATTTCCCGATCAAATCCGATCCAATCCGATGTGCGTATCGGATCGGATCGGGGGCACACCCAATCGGATCGGATATCGGAATAATGCGTCGGAATCGGAATTGGAAATTATTTAACATCGGATCCGATATTCCGATATCTTTGAAAACAGTGAAAATCGCAAAAATACGGCATTTTAGATAGTGCAAAGTAATTTACGTACATATTAAGTGTTAAATACTTAAAATTGTGTCAATTTTGCCATATTTTCACAGCTAATTTGACTTTCTTTTAAGTTTGGCAAAATTTCTGAGCGCCCCTAAAATATTTTTTGCATGTAACCCGTAACTTTACTGCTTAAAAACTAATATCGGAAATTTTCCGACCCGATCCAATCAAATCCGATATTTTCCTATATATCGGAAAACTAAAAAAATACCATCTGTATTGGAAATCGGAAACACAGATTCTGATCGGAATCGGATCGGCATCGGAATTTTCCCATCGGATCGGATCGGAACGAAACACTAGGTTGACTATGAGATATTCTTTCACATATACCCAGTCACATGTAATCATGAGTTCCCGGCCATTGTCGAAAACGACAACGTCGAACGTTAAACTCGAGCATGTCAAAAGTAGACCAAGGATTATAGCGACAAGTTGGGTTGTATTCAGTATTTCACCCTGACGTTGATTCGAGGCCAATAAGGTGATTTCAAGCAGAATAATGCAACACTTTATTAACAAGGAGAAGTAGAAATAATATGGAATCTTTTGGTTTGATGACCAGTACCATGTTTTTGTCGCTGAGCTCCAATGAAGGGGAAATCCAGGTGAAGCTAATTGGTTTAAGACTTCAGTTAACTTGTTGGCCTGATATATGCCAGACGATGCCATTATGAAGTCGAAACTTTTATTAATGTATTGAAATTGATTTCAGATCCTGCTCTGTTGTAGGTCGCCTACTGCAACTCAGTTCAAGAATTATTTATAATAAAATATGTAGCTCGTTAATTGGAAGGTATGTTTGAAACTTTATGTTGCGCCGAAATTAAGTTTGAGACCAAAATAAACGAAGCTATCTTTTAACATTTGGTTTTTGTTTCATGTTCCACTTACACTATATTTAACTTTGTCGTATTTATACACTTTACAATATGTCTTTATAGTCCAACTAAATAACCCTTGTAATGTTACAAATCCCTCACTGCAGCCAAGTAAAGATATCCGATTTTTGGTTTGGTTTGGTATAGCTTGATAGTAGGTCAGCAAAGCAGAAGTTTTATTTAAAATTGTAGTCCAAGTTTTAAATTATGTGGATGAATTGATGCAACAATACTGGGAAAATATATACGTACTGCAACCTTGTTTAGACCTGCTACAGAACGTATAAACATGCAGTCTGGTAGACTAGTAAAAGTTACGTTAACTGAAGAAGAATGTTTATTTAAAAATTATTTTTTTCATACTACCATCAAGGTTGTTGAGAAAAAACACGTACTATTTCTTTTGGAATACAATTTTTAAGCCCAATTCATAAAACTGATTTTAAGATAAGAATCTTTTAGTCTGCAATTATTTAAACTATGGGCTATAAATCATGATATAGGGATTTTAAATCCTAATTTAATAACCACGATGTAAAGCCCAAGATTTGAGTTTCGTTATCTGTTCACAAATCTTATCTAGGTATTAAAATGTAGTCCAACATTTGGTTCTATCTGAATCTGACGTTCATATAATTTTCCAAAGAATGAGCATCATATCTTTGCAGCAAAAATCTATAAAACGTTGGTATTTTTTTTAGAAATAAATCAATAACAGTATTTGTTCTATCAAGTCAAGTCAGTTGTTCGAAACAATTACAAATTAAAGTTTTCAAGGGCGTCATATTATATTGCTTGCGACATAATACGCTCATGGGCAGATGAAAACTCGAAATGTTATCTAACTTGAACTTTTGATGCTTTAAATGCTGCAAATAACGGAACCAAGTTTTAACGGGTAGGTGATAGCATCCGATTGATACATAATTATGCATCGAAGAGTAAAATACCCACTGAGAATATCAATATCTCGAGAGATAAAAATCATCTCATAGATTACTACATGTTGGCTGCACATTATAATACAAAAGTATAAAATATAAGATAAAGTATATACAAATTACACATTTTATTTAATTTTTGTCTAAAATAATACCATAACTAAAATAGTTTTCGATTCAAGGCTTGAACTCTTTCAACAAAATTTGAAGCCGTGTTTACAGGTTGTACGTCAAAGCTAAAACCTTTACGATTGTGTAATGACGCAAGTCAATGCTAATGGTATAGTTTAAGATATTCTTGAAAATTATTATCGTTATGAAAACAGTCATAAAATAAAACCATTCCAACAACCTTTACGAAATGATTAGCTTCTGGCTTCCTTTAACCACACTAGCAATTGGGTTTGACATGTGGGAAGTTTTTAACTCATCTCTAAAGGTTTGATTACTCTAAATTAAACAATAAATCCAATGACTACTGCTAAAGAAAAAAGCTATTAGTATTCAATTTAGTCATGAGCTCTGATTAAAAATATCACAAATCTAAGATAAGTTAATTAAATGAGTTTCCGTCACCAAGTACTGGTGCTAAATTTATTTCAATACAAGCTAGGAGAAAAAAATCTGCTTATCCCATGATTGTTAACTTACGCACCTTATCTAATCATAATTTTGTGACAAATATAATTAAAATAAGCTTAAAACATATATCTTCGTTCTAGTTTTATGCATTTCATTTAAAATTACTTTCAGAGAACATTTAATATTTTTGGAATGCTACCTACTCACTACTAGCAAATATTTTTCATGATATAGGTTACTTGTTTTCTTAAATAAATTCTCTGTAACTATCCCAAAGGAAAGTTACAGAGAAATTTTTAGCAAGAATAATGCTTTACAATCAATAAAAATATCACAACTACACTTTCATATGAACTTGCTTTTCCTAAAGCTTCAAAATCATGATAAAATTGCCGTCTCTAGACAACATTGCAATTTTTGTCGTATGAATTTTTTACGAAGCTATTATTGTGATTTTAAGCCATGTTAGCAAAATTTACATCTTCGCTTTAATTGCTGCTATTAAGGAAATGTAATAATACAGTCAGTGATGTAGTCAAAGATAACCTTGAAGAATGTAATAGTTGTCGATACGGTCATAAAATAAAACCGCCCCACCCAAACTTTAATTGTCGGACAACTCATTAGAATCCGTCTGAAATCCTTGTGCTTTGTACGACTCCAGCTATCAATGTATGAACAACCAAGGTCAAATACTTCAGCAGCCATACTCATTATGACAAATCCGGCAGTTGCACAGTCCAGCACTCCAATAGGATATGTAAGAATTCCCGGGAATTCATCCACAAAAATGTGATTCATGCTTCGGATCATTACATATCCACAAGGTATCATGGCACTTGACATGTGTATTTTGACTAAGGGAATTGCCAATGGAGCCATGCAATCGTTAAAGCACTGACTAAGAATTTGTAGTGTTTTGTAGGTCTCAATGCTTGTTTTAGGCTGACGAAGTTCATCAATTGTGTAGTCACTGTCGTTATGATTGCTACAAGAAGAGGTTTTTTAATACTAATGAATGTTTTAGCTACTGAATTCGTTATGTTGGAAATAGAACTTACTGTATTTCTCGTAGCCAAAACTGCAGCGTGTTTGTATGGGCAACCACAATCCAAGCAATCATCATATACGAAGTTATAACTTGACCAACCACCTTGAATTCTTGAATCGCCCCAGGAATCAGCCAATACCATGGCTTTGGGTAAATAAACGAAAACAGATACCATGGCCTGTAGGGCATTACCAGAAATAAGCTGACAGACACAAACACTTGACTAATGTTACTCAATAAAGCCAAATTTATAACCAATCTTCCACCGTCTTCATAGTCATCCAAGTGAATAACAAACTTTTGCATGAATTCATGATTGAATTTGAGCATTGTGTTGATATACTGCTTTATCTTTACAAAAAATAATGAAAACCATTAAACATTAATAAAAATAAGGAAACAATAAATATTAGTAAAATGTTAACGAACTTATTAACACGATTATTACTTACAGAGTCCTTGTAAATGTACATATTTACATTGAAATAAACTGCCCATGTATACCAAAGCAAAGAGAATGATGACATGAAAACTTCCCTATAAGATTTATTCGCGGATGCAAAGCTATGTACAAACGCATACAACTGGAATGCAGCAATGCATGCAGTTTGAAAAGTGATCAGAAACCACTGTACCGCCCAGCATTTTTCCATAAACGGACTCCACCGATCAATTTGATACTCCTTTTGATTCCATATCCATGGAAACGCACCACTTGTCATACCCAACCAAATGAGCTGCTTTAACCTTTGCATAGAATACTTATCCAAAAAGTGAGTTCGTTTTGTGAGACTTTCCGCCAAGTTTAAACGTTTTTCTAATGGACCCAATCCAGCAAACCTAGATGAATCACCAGCACCATATTCGGCTTCGTTCATGTCATCATTCCAGTTTATAAGTTTATCGTCAACAAAATCACTATCATGATAGTTAGGGTCCCGAGTAACCCTTGTTCTTGATAAAGGGATACCTTGAGATTCCCGACGATGTTCCAGCATTCCTTTGCTACTAAATCGGAGGCGAGTATCATTACCATTCGAAATAGAAAATGGTTTGGATTTTGACTGATCACCTCCAAACAAGTCGCGGCCTGTAAATATATCATCACTTTCATCGTACTCAATTGTGGCTAGCCCAGTAACCTGAAATAAGTAAAAGAAAATTAAAATTAAAACCTTATAGCTGTTTATTACTGTTTACGTACCTTTGCCAAGTTACGCCTCCTTCGTTTCTTTAACGTTCCAGTTTGCTGCATCGTACAACCAAAAAGTAGAACTATTGGAACTATTTGATGTATCCTTGGGTAGGCTTTGGTATAAAGGAATTTCAGTGTTGTACAAAAAGTAACTGATGGCTATTAAGATAATGCTTTTTGGTTGCACTAAGAACCTATTATGTGCCCCTTTTTCACGTGTTCATTGGTAAATATATATTTATCGTTGATTCATTTACCCAAACGTATATTCAAGTACATTAGAAGAGAGTTGAGTCGTTACTACAATTATTAAAAGTCGTTATTAAAACGATAAAACACAAAAATGTTGATATAAATAATCGTTTCGTGGTTGTTCTTAAAAAAAGATAAAGCATTGACTTGTTTTTCCACGATGATTTTGCTTAAACTTAGTCGTCATAATTTCATATTTTTACGTTTTATTTCCGTTGTAACGAAGTACGAGCATGAAAAATGTCAGTCATAACTGAGTGGCTCGTGCTTCAAGAACACGAAAAAATGTTTGGCATGTGCAATTTAAATTTTCTCATAAAATAGGAAATTATGAAAACATTCGTCGTGTATTTGAGTTGTGTAAACCAGGCACGTGTCTATTACATTTCTGAATTTATTGCTTTTTTAGGTTCGTTCTCGGAAAACGATAAAAACTACATGAATAAATAAACAACAGTAATTAAAGCCATGTAACATCCTTATATGATCCAACTATATGTATTTTAGGTAGCCTTCATAATTCAATTTCAAATGACAGTTATTACGACTTGAAGACTAGTAATAGATTACCTGAAATTGCCGTAAATTGTCAAGTGAAACGTCTTTTAGGTATAGGGTCGAGTTATAAAATGACAGAATAAAACACGTTCTCTGTCGTACATTCGTTACGTCTGGATTGTTTTTAGTTGGAGTTATCTTGTTCTACGTAAGTCAGAAAAAATTCAATGAAGAACAAGCTACATTTTTAATGTTTTGCGTTTGATAGTGTCGCTAAGAACATCAAAATTTGGCGTTTTCATATAATTTTGTTTTAACACAACTTCCAAACCTGTACTGCCCAAAATAAGTAATAAGTTGTTTTTGATCGAATGAATGTCGTACATTTTTATAAACGACATTTGGCTTTAGTATGCCAGATAACTCTACGATGTAATATAATTACAGCCCTGCGTGGTTCAAAGACAAAAGCATCTTAAAAGATCATTCGAATGCGTCCAATTAAAAAATAAAGCTTCACATTCAAGCTATTATGCAAATAAATTAAAATGTATACTTACAATTGCTTTATGGTACTCGGCATACGTTTTTGTTGCATTAAAATGTATTTTTTTTTCGTTTTAGTTCAGAGACAAAATGAATATCTCGTGAAAAACTTTAATCGTATCTCTTTTATTACCGTTACATATCATGCATTCAACATCATTTTTATTAGAAATGACTTTCCAAAAAATGCAATTATTGTAAAATCTTTATTGCAATTTGAATGCTTTTCTCAACATTGAGAGAAACACAATATTGGCCAAGCTCTAATCGAGTATCATTAAATGGATTCAAGCGACAATAAGTATTGCTTGGTGTGGACTTTTGCAACCTACGCACTATGCCGGATCCAGGCATGAAAATTTCCCCTTAACTCTTTTTACTAATCTAGTAGGGTTTTTCATGAAAATTCCAACTATACGCTTATATTTTACCAAATCTAATTTTTTAGGGAAATTTGGTGGTTGAAAATTTAGCGGTCGAATTTTCGAAATCTTCGTTTAAAAACTACTTAGTACAAAACTAGCACAATAAGTTTTTAGAGACAGTTACCCCTTCTGTAAGGCTCCACTTGCAAAAGAAATTGGGTAAAAATCTCAAATTGGTATGAAAGTATTTGCGAAAAATCAAAAAATATGCCCTTTTTCGAAAATTAATTCAAAATAAACTTTCGGGTGGTTTTAAAAAGCACAATCGGTGCAGGAAGAACTAATGTATCGGGTAAAATAAATCATCAAACTTCAAAAACCTTTTGCGGAAATTCACAAAAAAGTTATTTGTTTGAAAATTGAATTTTAAAACATGTTCCCATGTTAATCCTGCATTTGAAGTCAATTTTAAGATGTATTACACGTTAATAAATTCAAATCAAATCAAATGTTAAACAGCAATACAGAAAAAGCGAAAAGACCGTGTAGTAGTAGTGCAGAACAAGTAAAATCAGGACAGTCCATTTTTTAAACATTTGTAGAGTTTTGTAAAAACATTTACTTAAATCAAAACATACATAGTACGTCCGTTTCCAAGTGAAACGTTGAAACCAGTTCAGATGCACAATTCAAGTTTTCCTCTGGTCAAGGATTTTAATTTTACATTAAACGTTTATTTTCCAATATTACTTTTACCACAAAAAACTGTTGGAATACTCTAAAAATGAATGAAAACGTGAATGTTTTTTAAAATTTGGAAACAAATTGTTTGTCAATATGTTTAAGTTTGTTAGTATATATAATTTCTCTAATCATTTTCAAGTTATTGAAATTAGCCATACTATGAGAAAACGTTGATATTATAAACGCCGATCGAATGATGTAAGTACACGATGTAAATAATTTTAACCGCACGAGTCAAGTAATATATCATATGACTGACTAGACGAATATATAATGATTAACACGCCAATTCAAACTGACATATTGCGATAAGTGCACTACATGCTAAAATATTTATATTATTGGTTTTGTAAGCAATTAAAAAATATCACAGGCCAAAGTTACTTTATTATGCAAACTGTTCGAAGCTAAAGTATAAAGACCAATGGAACAATAAAATTGGGACAGTTAAATAATTTAATAATATTGTGAGCACAGCTCCCATTGTAATCGACAGGCTGGGCTATTAAAATTAAATATTTGGAATTAAGATAATCCCCGCCATTTTCTAATAAACCTTTTCCAATCTTCTGCTCACTAAAATTTTCACAAAAATTATGGAAATATTTTTAGTGTGCTTAAATTGTAAAATTGTCATTCGAGTCGTTTCATAAATTTTCTGCTTAAAAATTCAACCTGTTTTAAGCAATCCGAGGAATAGTTCTGTTAAATTATTACCAAGATAAAATCCGTTTCATGTCCAAAATATGTATGCCGTTGAAATTAAATTAGTAATAAAAAATATATATTTATTGAAATATTCTTGATTTTTAAGTATAACGGGTTATTTAGCTCTAGGAGAGCAAGTTTTTGACGACCTGTCATTTAAACATACTTTTGACTGGAAATATTTTCCGGTGAGGCATTTGAAGTTGTAATAATTAAAAATTGCTCATTTCATTTGTTATAAAACTGCTGAAATATAGACGTTAAATTATTTATCTACTGTGGAATGTAGACTTGAAGCTGTGAGCAGATTTCGATAAATGAGTGTTTAGTTCATGTTAAATCACAAAGGAAAGCTAGAAGAAAATTAGAGCCTTCAAATTTGCGACTATTCAGATTAATTCTAAATATTTTGGCAAAGGTGAAAATCTTTATTGATAAAACTTGAAGTAATATAAGAATTTGTAGATGTTTTTCAATTTCATCTTTCCCGAAAACAATTCACTTTCTATTCTGCTCAAATATTTCAAATTCAACATGAATGTAAACAAATTTTTAAACAAATCTTTTCTCATAAAGTTGACCATGAGTCTAGTAGATAAAATTAAATGTGCACCAGTTCAGCTACTACTAAGCTCAAAAATTACAACTAGTTCTGAAATCAAATTTAAACCTAAAAGTTCCAACGAGTTGAAGATCTTGAAATACAAATGCGCCATACATTCTGCTTTAACATGTTTACAGCTATATCAGTGTATATCGTCCATAACCAACTCATCATCTTCCAATCAAGTTAATAAATCCGACCAAATTCTATCAATATTGATTCTCATAGTAAATTTAGGATCAGCTTGTTATTTAAATATAAGTCGGGACAAACAAGTTGAACTTTCAATATTTCTATACAGTGTTTTAAAAATAGAACAAATAAATGTATTAACAAGTTCAACAAACATAATATCTAACCACTCAACAATTGAATGTCTTGTACTAATGTTCGTTCCCGTAGCAATTTTTACATGTGCTGTATTGCCACCCTTGATTGTTTTGGGTTTCCACTGGGATAAAACATGTAAACCATCGTTTATCGGCTATTTTCTACTTGCGTGCCACTCAAAACCGTTATCATCGTTACAAATGATAATCAATCTTGGCCCTAAAAGGAATATTGCTATTTATGAACACTTGTATGCTTTACTTTGGAATGAATATAGTTTTATTTGTTGGCGTTATAATTCAGATATTGTCCATGATGTCATTTCGGGATAAAATACAATATTTTTGGAAAAAATTCAAAACAACTTCAAATCTATATACTAACTCATTACTGTACAGAGAGCTACAAATTTTTGAATATTTTTGTGAATATAGTGCAACAAAACTGCTTGGCTGGAATGATAATTGGATCTATATGGATTTCGTCGTTACGCTTGATAGTTCTGATACAAATATTGTTGTGTTGGGAATACTGGTATTGTCGTTTGTGGACTGCACAACGGTTATATTAGTTGTACTTGGAGGAATGGTCTTAGTGTATTCTCAGTCAAAAGAAATACTCGCAAACATTAAAAGACTTGACTGGAATACATAGATATCGAGGTGATAGAATTTGGATTCGAAGATTTTTGAAATCTTGTGACCAAGTGAAAATAAAATTTGGCGAAAGTTATTATCTGGACGAGCAAACACCACTGAGGTGTTTTGATGTCACTATAAACTTGACTATGCAAATATTGCTGCTTACAAGGATGAAATATTAAAAGTCATAACTAAATGATATTTGTCTTAGATTTTTCATGTAAAAATAAAATATAGCAAATTGCTTTTATGAATGTATTTTGTCATATTCTATAAGCTTGAAATATTCAACGATGTGAACTTGCGGCTGATATTGCGTTTTGCGTAGTGGACGATTGTAAATTGAATAATACTCCAGACTAAAATGAAAATTTACAGTGGATAGGAGTTTCTGAAAATTACAAAATATTAACACGTTGCATGTGGTAAACAAAATGTATAGAATCATTGATATATTCATAATGATAATGTATACTAATCGTTTGCATAATAACATGACTTTGGCGTGGCAAGATAATATGAACCAATAAAATTGATGTCCTAATTTTTGAAGTAAATAAAATTTATGTAACAAATATTTTGATGTTTGTAGAAAAAACAATCATGTTGATTTTTCAAACAATACAATAACGATGCTGCAAAGTGTGGGAAATGATCTACTTATTTCACAACCCGTAAAATGGAAATTTACAGCGACAAATTGTAAGATAAATAATATTCAAATTAATTTGTAATTAAAAATCAAAATTTTCCACAAATTTTTTCAAGCCGAAATTAAGACTTGGAAAAATATTATTGTAGCAATTAAATTTACTTTATTACTACATCTATTTCGTGTGGCTTGAGGAATAATTAAGAGCTTAATAATTTTAGAGTTTGTAAACCCCACAAATTTTGCATATACTCCTGCTATATGAGAATTATCTTTTTTTGCTAAAACGTACTCAGAACGAGTTCGACCTAGTTTCTCGCAACAAGCTCATTCTAAAATCTTCAACAAGCATGATTTCTTGCGAAAGCTTTTTAGAATTTGTTTACCAAGCTGACCGAGCTTCTCCATATATTTGCGGTCGGCTAATGTCCTACAATGTAGAAGGAAAAAAGGTAGAAATTAATAAAGCAAGTGGAAGATCGGGATTCAAATTTCGCTGGATTCTGCTTACATGTTTGGCATTCAATAACATTTTACGAGTCATTGAACTAAACACTGACAAAACCAGCGAAAGTCAAATGACAAATAAAAATGTTGAGACGATCTTATGCATTAATGTGTTTTTCATGTGCTTTGTCCCTGCTATCCGATACAAAAACTGTAGCTATTCACCTGAAATATACACAATATTTCTTAACGGCATCAGAGGGATCATCAGGAATCATACCAAAGGTATCAATATTAAAATGTATTAAGTGTGTGTGTGATATTTTAAGTTTTATTCTAATGTACTCTAGTTATAACGTATGTATTTATTTTCAGAAGGGAATATATTAACAGTGTTTCCGAAATCTAAATACGGATTCCTGATCTTTCAAATAACTGGATGGTCTTGCAAAAATTTATTTCCTTATGCAATCCCGATCGTTTGTGTTGTTGACAAAAAGATACCACTTAACGTAGTGTGGTTGCCCAATCGTCTATTGGGAAAATTAGCTGGGACATATATATTACCAAATGTTATTGAAGTTGGACTCACATTTGGAGTAAACTATGTAGTTTATATCATGATTGCCAAACAGTGTTTCTGCTTAGCTTCCGAATTGCTTGTTGGGGTGGTGGAATTAACATTTTGCCAAAAAAGGGCGAATAAGTAAGAGCATTTAGTTGACTTATGAGTGGTTTTGTTCTTTCAAACTAAGTTTTACATCCTTTCAGCAAATTCTTGGATGCTCGTGAAATTCACCATTATTCTCAAAAAGGACAGCCTATAATTATTCCTTTCAGCATAAAATTATGTAGAACTGTTCATTTGCTCGTGGAGTTGTATAATGTAGCAATGAACTCTCAATTATTTATGTTGCTGATAGGTGGTGGAATAACTGAAGTAGCAACTGCTTTAATATTGATTCAACATCAGCGTTCCTGCTATTTACCGATTTTCTTTAGGGTATTTTTTGTGGTATTGCATATTGAAAAGGTTATAACAATAATTGGTTTGTACGGATTTGCGGGAGATTTTCATCAATTATCAGACATGTCGTTGTCAAAACTTAAACGGGAGAATAATCTGCGTTTTGAAAACGTAAAGGAACGTAAATTTAGGGAGAAAATCCTAAACTCATTTCAAACTGAGAAAGTAGAATTTGGATTGTCAAATTTTATTGAGGAAACAACTCCAACTGTATTCCAGTTTTTCTGTTTAGAACGTTTAATAGATCTACTTTTACTTCAAAAATAAGTTACTTTTACTGAATGTTTTGTTTGGATTGAATCAAAGTGTGATTTCTTTATTTTGTTTTTTTGGTAGATGTGAACTTGGAAGCCTTTGTGTCTAGTCGTATTCACTATTCTAGCATTTAAAAACCTGGTATGTACGTCAGATGATCATTTTCATTCAAGACTAGACATAAATTCTATTAACATTATCACTAACCATATATTACGTGCGTCTTCTTACAAAACCAAACCTTTTAATTTTTCAATTACTCATTTTTTGACAAATGAGTGCTCATGGTAAACATTATATTTGGGACGATAGTTTGCACAAAGCTTACAAAATCCAGGACTAAAATCACTACCAAACTAAACTTTTAAAACTTTCTGTTACCAAGTACAAATTGAGATTTAAATTTTATTATTAAGTAAAAGTTGACTTCGCGGCGGTTAAATTTTTCTATATATATTTGCTTTTAAAGAATTACTATTGATGCAACCTTTCAAAAATCCACACTTAAATATTTTAAACTGAAAACAACAACTTTAAATCCAAACTTAAAACAATTACTGCGGATAAAAAAGCAACAACCTTATAAATAACCAAGATATCATATGTTGTATTATGGAAAACAATTTGTTTAAATCATAAAATTATGACCGTATGATTTAATAAAACTTACATCCAAAATGCCACCCATGCTTTACTAAATGTTTTTCGAGCCCTTTTTTGAATTTCATTGAATTTAAGAACATCAAATACTTATTTATTGACGGAATATCAAATGGTTTCTAAATTGTTAAAAATATTTTATTCGATACTTAATAATGTCGTATACGAAAAACAAATCCGAAATCATGTCACATCCTGCCTACTTTTATATTAGTTTCTATAGGAAAAACATTTCTCCATATGTATGGATAGGCTTATCTATCCTCATTGGGGTACGTTAGATGTACATTTGAAGTATCCGTTGTACTGAATAAGCATTTATTTTCATATACGATCACTAGAACCTAATCATAGGCATACGAATAGAATACTGATATTAATAAAAAACGCATATCTTAAAGTTGACTACGCAATTAACCTCAATAATTAATTGCTTCGTACATTTGAATCTAAAATAACAACTTAAGAAAAATTGAAAATCGAGAAACTTCAAATAAATATAAGTTTTGCACAACACAAAGTAATAAACGACGTAACTAGGAACAACGTTGCACTTAATTTGCGAATTGCGCAACAGCATATAATTGCTTCACTAAGTATTTAAGTTTGTATATTTCTGAAACATCAAACATGAAATATTTCCCGAATACCTATAGCATATTTCTTTTATTTGTATTTAAAATAATGGAATCCCAACCATTGTTATTGCAAATGAATCCTAAAAGATATACTTATTGCAACGTATTTATTGCACAGGGAATCCCCAAGTTTACAGGTATAATAGAGGAAAATGCGCTATTGTCATCAATTCACTTCAGAAATTCAGAATGTACTCAATCCAGTATACTCAAAGTCAATATCTCAATCATGCAATATAATGCTCTCAGGGTTGTCCTCAACTGGTTGGAATTCGCCAATAGAAAACATCCAGTACGAACAAGAGTGGTTTAACAGCTGGGATTTTTGGTTAAGTTTTTAGGGTTCCATAATTTACTGATAAATTGGTTTGGAGTCGACACGTTCGTAATACCTGTAGCATCTTCAATATACAATCTCGCCATACCAAGAACACACATCACCATTTCAATCTGTGTTTAATGTACACATCACCATTTCAAACCTTTTTGCTATTTTATGACTTCACCTTACAAATACAACGTGTAGCTTGGCTTTGTACTGGCTGTTTACAAAATTTGTCTAAACGTAGAATCTGTCCATGGTTCGAAATTATTATGTATTACATAATTTTTGCTGCCCAAACCAAACAAATTATTGATTGTTTGTTGCTAATTTAAAAATATGTATGGTACAGAATAACTAATCGATTTACTTGGATATACAAATAGAATTAAATAAGTCACGTATCCTGTAAAAACTTGTAATGATGTTATACATTCTGTAATATGCCCAAATAAGTGCTAGAAATAGTTAAATATGGCTTAAAAATTATACGGTTTGCTTGCATTTTTACTTGAGTTTACATGTTTTACCAAGCCTAAGAAAATGTTTAAATAAATGGTTATATACTGTACGAAATTATTTTAGGGATGATTTAAGTAATAAATCCAGGCGTAAGTTACATTTTATACTTATGTTTTGAATTCGACATATAAACCTATCCCAGCTTCCAATTTAAATTCATCGTGCATAAAAATCTTCATCTTAAATATCGGCATGCTCTTTTAAGGCCTCCATATATTTTCAGGAAACCTGATTTGGTTGACTTGTACATCTTGTTCCATGATTCAATTAAAACAACACAAAAACCTACACCACAGCCTAATAGTAGCAATATGAATACAACCAGTATACTTCCCGACATAGTTGGAGCTTTTGGTTGTTTTGGTCGATAAACTGGAATCCTATTAACACCTGAAATTGTCTTTTCCCACCATTCTAGCAAATTAGCAGTTTGAATGCTTCGTAGTCTACGATACATGTAGGGTGGTACATTTCCTTTTATTTCTGTATGAATGTAAAATGGGGAATATGACTCCTTGCTGATACTCACAGGCATAGAGGGATTCTGGGTCAAAAGTTGTCGGGCGTAAGATCTGGCCTTATAGACGGGAAGAAAGATTCCATCTGGGCTACATTTTATTAGCTGTTGTTTCAATATTCCATCTTCTTCGTCATAAAACCAATTTTCAAAAGCTCCTTTATATACCGCCGCCGAGATAATAGTTTCTAAGTATGTTTTTGCTCCTCTGTAATCAATTTGGTACAGTGGAATAAGCGCTTCTGCAAAGCTGCCCATTGAACCAACAATTTGAGGATGCAACCTACTAAGTTTGACCAAACTGATCTGGAGCTTATTAAGCTTTGATCCACCTTTCCATTTCTCTCGCTGATTGTGTTTTTCCTCCTCCGAAAGTGGAAAATTTGTTGCAAAGCCAAAACGTCCTTTTATCTCAGAAATAACTGTAAGAGAACCAATTATATCTATTTGATGACCCTTGAAACTAGTTTTAACGTGCTTGAATGGTTCACGGAATTTCCAACGTTTTGCTGAGCGGGTCCAAGCCAGGCTATGGTGAAAACTTACACTTCTTGTGTACATGGTTACATTTTGCTGGGTAATTTGATGTAAGTCTTCAAAAAGTAGCACATTTCGTGGAAGGATCATATTATAAACATTCGTGTTCTTGTAACCACTGCTAAGTACAATACCAAGCAAGGAAAATGTCCCTATAATCCACTTTAGTCGAGAAATTTGAATTACGGATGCCAAAAATGGGTCTCCCTGTTCCAATAATACCATAATCACGGACAAGAGATGTCTTGAGTGAGGAATTGGAAGCCAAAGAAGCCTAAATGCGGAATTTAATGTCACCACAGTTATTATAATTAAAAGCCAAGTTGATATGTCATAAGCTGCAAAAAGCTCATAAAATGCAAACTGTGACAATCCTCTTTCTCCGCAAGCAACAAATATAAGATTGCTTAGTGAAATGTTTAGCGATAAATCGTGTATATACGACATC
Source organism: Entomobrya nicoleti (assembly GCA_034695465.1). Taxonomy (NCBI): domain Eukaryota; kingdom Metazoa; phylum Arthropoda; class Collembola; order Entomobryomorpha; family Entomobryidae; genus Entomobrya; species Entomobrya nicoleti. The sequence goes on along the minus strand of JAQFZG010000283.1, from coordinate 18,704 downwards.
CTGGTAGTTCCTTGTACACTCCATACTATATCCATTCCAGTTATACCAGCAAAAAACAATTCGCTTGAACTATGCCTTTGAATCTTTCCATTTGTACACTTTTTACCATGTTTTTGATCCACGACGTATGTGTAGTTTTCCATTATGGATTGCAAAGCATATGCGTAAGCGTGATACATTCGTTCTTCATCATCCGGAAAAGGTTTAATAAAATGAGACTTGGAGCGCCGATACTTGTTTTCACACATTCGCAAGTGTCCGTACACACCAAAGCCTGCATAGCTTGTTGACTGGACGGTATTGCCCCAAAGCAATTCCTCACTTGGGGAAGGATGTGCTATTTCTGCAACGTTTTGTAGATTCAAGTTTGTTAGGGGGTATGGAATTTTGTCTACTTTTAATCCAAAATTGAACACGTTTCTCCTGTTAAGGACAAAAACGCGTGATATATTTGTAGAAATTTGCTCAATTTTACCAAATTGTTTGACTGATTTGTCCACAGTAAATTCTAGAAATACGTTTTGGATGACTTCTCTGCAATGTATAAAATGCATGAGTCCATGTGGATTGTTAATACGATTCCATTTATAAATATTTTTGTACGTTATATCTTCCCATTTGTTTAAAAAATCCAAGAAAACTGTTATCGTATGTATGGACTTCGGAGCTGATTTTCCATTACGGTATAAAATAGTCTCCGGGAGTTTTTTGGTCATGGACGTGTACGGATCTTGAAACATGTAAACGTTTACTTCACAGTTCCAGGGTTTTGATTTTGATGTGAAGTCGTGAAAATTTACTTGTAGGCATGACACGTCTTTCAACAGGTTTGAGTAACTGCAGGGAATATGCTTCAATTTACTACCGTTGATAATAAACGGCTTTACTTCTTTGGCGATCCAGATTGAATCCGTTTTTGTTTGATTTACAAAGCTATGTGAAACTTTTGTGGTTGATAATAATGCTAAAGTTGGATTTCGAAGTATGACAGGAAATTTTGTATCGCAAATATTTGTAGTGTGGAAATTTAGTATTTCGATCAAACAGTTTTGATTCGAAACAGCTGTCAAAATTTTAAAGAGGTTTTGAACAACAGGAAAGTCTTCTTTTCTTTGCTCTCGCTTCCATGGAATAAAACCTTCTTTGTAACCACGAGTTAACTTATTTGGGTCGTGTATACTGTTTTTGTGTAGTAATTGATAGGAAAATTTAGCAGTTTCAGATTTCGAATATGCGATTATAACGCCCAAGAAAGCAACTCCAACAAAATTTACCATAGTGCAGTTTAAATACAGCTTTCCATGAAAACTTGAGCATTAGAAATGTGACGTTGTATTAATATATGGTTGGTATTTGTATACTGCCAATGTATTCATAATGTGTGCACAAATCCATACTCTGAATTGTTTTGTTTTCGTTATAAAATTCCTTGCCCAGGTACTTTCAGAAGCTCTTATATGATTTAATATGTAAGAGCGAATAAATATGTATACCGGTCATTGCCGTGTTTGTTCAGATAAGAAAGGTGGAAAACAAACTATCTTATGAAACTGCTATTAATCAATTAGTTAGCTGGTACCTTTCTCTTACTTTGCTTACATGGATATGATTTGCTTTATAGCTTTAACATAAATAAACCTTCGTAAAATTATGAAATTACAGGAAATACTATATAGACAGTTTTCTATTTTCTTTACTACAAATACGTTTCCCTCGAAACTGAAATAAATTAAACATCTTCAAAAAGTGCAAAACGTTGTAAAAAGAAGTATTACAAATTAAACCATTACGTTGTACTATTGGTAATGTGATTGATGGTAAATATATTTGTAGCATTAACATGAAAACCACTTGTAATCTATCCTCAAAAAATGTTTCGTACTACGTATTTAGTTAATGCTTAATTGCGTAAGCACACCAACAAATCAGAAACTTTTATACTTACATGCATTAAGTTCTTAAGTCGTTCTTGTTAATCCTTTACAAATCAGAAATATTACATCCGATTCTAATAAATATCATAACAGTTAAGTTTATGGCAAGAAGGCCTTATTTTATGACTTTATCTTATTCTGTAACATGTTGACTTACATGTTAAATGTGACTATATCATATATGGCAATTCCCTAACAGCGGTATTTAAAGCTGATCATATCATACAAAATATCCACACAATAAAAATATGTTGCGTCATTTATCTTTGTGTTAGATTACGTTACATTATAATTATTTTGCCTCAATAATTCCATATTTTATAAAGGTTAATGCGAGAGCAAAGGTAGAAAACAAGCGTCAGACGCTGTTATTGTAAACAATTGATTTATTTGTAATCCTAAGTTTCCAATTTCCAAAAATTTGTAAATTTGGAAAAGTAAATGAGTCTCAAGGTTTATTTGAAAAGTATTATATTTCATATTACCATCAAAGTTAAGCTCGAGTAAAAGCATGTTATATTTCTCTTGGAATACAATTTTCAGCTCAATTCATAAAACTGATTTTAACATTTGAGTGTTAGTTCGCAATTATTGAAATTATCGGTTATAAGTCATGATAAAGAAATTTTAAATTTGTATTTAATAAGCACGACGTAAAGGCCGAAGTTTGAGCTTCATAATTGTCTGTTTACGAATCTTGTTTACGTAATAAAAATTACTTTGACATTTAGTTATATCAGATATTCATATAATTTTCCAAAGATAAAGTATCAAATATTTGTTGCCAAAAATATATAGAACGTTGACTTTTTTAGAAATGATTCAAATAATAGCAATTGTATCATCAAGTCAAGTCAGATCTTGGGAACAATTACAATTTAAAATTCTCAAGTGCTTCATATTGCTTACGACAAACAAAGCTTGTAGGCATATAAAAAAACATGTAATTTAAAAAACTGAAGTTTTGATGCTTTTCATTCAGCTAATAACAGAATTATATTTTAACGAGTAGTATATAGCATCTGATTGATATATAATTTGCATCCCAGTATAAAATAGCCACGGAAACTATCAATATCCAGAAAGATAAAAATCATATCACAGATTAATAAATCTGGATTGTGCAATATAATACAAACTTATCAGGTAAAAACTAGAATATACAACAGTTACACAACAACTTATTTAAACTATTCTCTTAAAGACTACCCTGACTTAAATAGTTTCGGATTCAAGGCTTTAACTTCATAAACTAAAGTATAATTACTCAAACTGGTAGCTGTTCTAACAGATTTTACTCCAAAGTTATTATTATGGTTTTATGACGCAATGAGTGAAATTGGTATACGTTAAGCTTATTTTGAAAAAAAAAATATATATATGAAAACAGTAATCAAATAAAACCGTTTAACCGAAGGTAAACGAAATGATTAGCATCTAGCTTCCATTAACCACACTAGCAATTGAGTTTGACATTTGAGAAACTTTGAAAGTTATCTCCACGGGTTTGATTACTCCAAGGTAAACAATAAAAGCAAATAACTACTGTTATAGAAGAAGCTATTAGTAATCAAATTAATGATGAGCTTCGAGCAAGAGTATTACATATCTTAGATAAGTTAACCTACTTCAATTAGTTTAGACTTTACCAAATATGGGCGCTAAATAAAATTCAATACAAGCCACAATAAATTCTGCTCATTACATGATTGTTGTACTAGATATCCAATCTAATCATAGTTTTGTAATAAAGCAAAGTTGACATTAACATTAAGCATATAATAAATATATTTTTGATTTTTGATTTCGTAAAAGAAAATTTAATTTTTTGAAAGTAATCATTTTTCAAAATATAGGTCACTTGTCTGTTAAAATACATTTACATCTGTTTTCAAGTTTCTTAACGCTCCATAGTCATGATTCAAATGATCTAACCACGTATTCAAACAATGTTTGAATATATTGTATCATTTTCGGTACAGTTCACATTGTAACATTGATGTGTAAGATGCATTTTCTGCTAAAACTGAATAAATTAACATTATTTAGTATAATATTTATATTTGGGTCACCTAAGGAAACTATGCATGTAACATTGTAGCTATATTAATGCTAGCAAAATAACATTTAGATAAGCTAATGAACAATAATCATATATAAAAGGATAAGTTCAGTTCTACAATGCATTTCCTTGAATCAAACTACCTGAATTTTCTATAATTATTTATTGGAAATCTGCATCAAAACTATTAAAACGGTATTTGCAATAGTCTAGCGAAAATATACTTATTGCTAATAACAAGCATTAGCACAGAATGTCAGAATAATCTCACCGAAAAGCATGTTTTCTAAATGGTACTTTCTATTTTTGGTTGTACATTAATTTTAACAATAGTTTGCTCTTCTACATCTAATTTAAACACACGCATTCGAATACGTTGGAACAATCTCACAATAATGTTTAAACAACATGGGAAAAAACCAAAAAGCTTTCTAGAATACATTTCGACAAAAATAAACACAGTTAAGGATAGAAGCAAACCAAATCCAGGAATAAGGCTCAGAACAAATACTGCCGTTTTGTTTTTACTACTTTCAGATGTCACATTTTGGCTATTTGAAGGCAATTATCTTTTCCATTGTATGTTGAGTTTTAAAATAAACGCATATTCAATAAACTTTTGCCAACGCTCAAATAAGCCAGCGTCGAAAATGTACCCTACTCGAAGCACTAATTGCGGGGGAAAGTATCCCACAAATTTATAACCCCAAAACGTCTCAAGCATTTTGTCCTTGCCAAGAAAGCTCGGTTTACTCATTTGTTGGAGAACTGTATGAAGTTGAAGTGCCATATGCCTATACAGTATAATTGCAGACTTTTTGCACATTTTCATATGCATATTTAGAATGCTCGAAACGTTCTCGTAAGAACCTTGTCCATACTCTGGTAACATTGCCGAGTTATTGATGTATTTCCACATTTGCTTTGATATTTCGTCTTTGTAAAACAATAAACCACGATCGATTGTACCATGTGGCTGCAACCAGATGATAAGCCTCACCCATAGTTCAGAAACGACTGGAAAAGCTTCGTGAGAAATGATAGACCCGTGCTCCTTGCTTAGCTTTTCGAGTTCGCCTATGTTGAAACGAGTCGCGTTTCCAGTTTCATTTAAGTGAAATCTGCGCGAGTAAATGTTAAACTGATATTCTTCGAGCATTTTGAATGTGTCAAATTGGACAAGAGGAGGCTCTGCTGTTAGTCTGGTCACATTGTCACCTTTGTAAAGTGTGCTCAGGTACAACAACGTAATTGGAACAAAGAAAACGCCAATGTAGAACGAGCATTTTGACGTTATGCGTTTAGTCTCAAAAGCATCACTAGATTGTTCAAGGATGAACCAAAACATGGAAAAGAATACATTTAGTAAACTCTGATTTCCTGCTAATTTTATAATCCAAGAAACAAGTAGACTCATTATTAAAATGAGCAGCCACGTCGGCATATCGAACGGAGAAATTAACTCTGCTAACTGATTTGTCCAATGCATTTGTTCCATATGACAACTTACAAATTGGAACTGATGAATGAAGGTTACGAATCGAGCGTCTTGAAACAGACTCGGAGTTCTAGAATGGTTTTTAATTATCATTGAACGGAATGCAGGATGAGAGTTCATAGATTTGGTTGGGCTACATGCATCAATTCTTACGTTTTCCCATTTGTTCCAATACTTTTCATAGTTCATAGAAAACGTTATATTTGCTGACTTTGGAAGCAGTAATGAAGTGAAATGTCTGTCAGCAGCAAAAAGTAGCTGGTTAATATGGGACTCGACGGTATACGTTGGGATGTGATTTAGGACAGCTTGGCTATTTCGCAAGTCTTTTCCTACCCAGCCCATAAGTACAACTCGAACGGAATGGGGATCGGGATTCAGTTGGTGTTTATCTTTTAGAATAATTTCTAGTTCGTTTCTAGAAGTCGGAATTAGTTCATTTTGTAAGGATATGGTTTTAAGAGAATCGCAGGGATCACAATAGGGACAATGTGTTATGAGAGAAGAGGACGAGAAGTTCCATATAAGTACGCTAACTGATAATCTAAACATGTCAAAATCAAAGAAAACCCCGGAAATCCAATTTTTGACTTCTTTCTCATTTTCACAAATTGAGTCTGCAGTCGGGTTACAGATGAGAAGGGAGATCATTGGAACAGTATTCAAATAGTTATGCTTCCACATTTGAGTTTGCTCTGTGTGGATCAACATAGGACTTTTGAGGACACTTCCCCAGTACTTATGTTTCATGTACATTTGTGGAACTTCCCGTTCGGTCAATGGGTGAAGATAAACGTTCACCTCACAAAATTTGTTTTTACCGCTGAGTTGAAATGACTCTGTGAGAGTTTGAGCCACATAACTAATGGCTACATGGTCTGGTGGTAGATTTGTGATTTCTGAATATGGATTTCGACAAGTTGATGAGTTCGGCCAGATCAATGCTGGAAACGTTGAGCCAAGTTCAAATGGAAACAAATGTATTTTTTCGCAGAGGGATAAGTAGCGAATTAGCAGAATAGGTTCAATAACTAATTTAAGGTTGATATTTATTCCTCTGAAGTTGATTACACGTATATTGCAGCCAGAAAATGCATTTATGATTGCAAGTGGCGGTTTTGGGTCCTCTAATAGGACATCAGTTGTCGCAAATGCGAACCTATTTCCAAGAATAGCAGCAAATAATATTAAACTAGGAAATCCAATGGTGAATATAAATTGGCCCATTTTGAGACGAGAAATTGATGAACAATCCAGTTAAATGATTGACAAAAAAGTGAGACGTCGAAACCAGTTTCAAACAATGGTTAACATACAAGTCGAATAATTTTTTTGCTTATGTTGTTCAATGACAGTATTGTTAATTTGCAATTTGTATTTAGGATCCTAGAACATTAGCAATAATATGCTATTTAAATCAAGAAAGTTATGGAAAGTAAGCAATGGTGCCGAATGTCAAATATTTAAATGTGGTTAAATATTTTCATTTAAATCCATACAATTGAGCTATTACTGGATTCCTCACAAAATTTATTTCCACTTTGATCAAAACTGGCAATCTAGGCACCAAGAAAAATCGATCTAACGCTGGTTACCAAAGAAGCAATTATTCTGTATATTGTTGACTACATGCAGTACTTATACAAGGCAGTGATGATTAAAACCTAGCAGTTGTTTTTTGACCGGTATATTTTATTTGAAAAATTAATTGGTTTTTTAAAGAGCGTCTTCTATTCTCATATTGATTTTCACTATTGCATAGACAAAGTTATTAGTTGGGAATGCTGTCCTATAAATCGAGTAGTTTTGCTGGTGTCAAATCAAAATCTGCGAAACAACAATGGTCTCGCAAGTATTGTTAATAAAAAGCCAGTGGAGTAGTCTTGTAACCTTAGTAACCCTGGGTTACAATTACCTAATAAAACGAAATAATTATTGAGACAAAGCAAAGGCACCACGTTTAAAATTCAGAAAACTGGTGAATTGTTTCCGTGCAAATCCAAATAGTTGAGATACTCCTGCATTGGATAGCAGAAATTGGATTTGTCGGCAATTTAGAAACTTGGATTGGTCTCTCCAGATTACACACCTTTTGTCAACTTAGCAACCATTATGATTGTTAATAGACCTACAACGGAAATATTGTTGCTAAGCGTCAATATTTTCAAGTTTTCTTATAGAAGGAAAATAATCGACTTATGTCACCATAAATGTGTTTTTGGTAGCAAATTCCAATTCTTATTAGTAAATCAATGGGTTTCTGTAAAAATTCAAGACTTGGTTAGCTTCATAAGTAAACAGAAATCATTGGAGGTAACACTCTACAGAGTTGGAAAGAACAAGTAGCGGACCAACACTATTTAAGACTGACGTGGCCAGTTTAACTTACTCGCTTATATTGCCCGGCAGAAAATACATACAATGAAAGTGGACTTCCTGTAAACTATAATTATCTATGTATAAAACACGAGAAATACATATCTTTGCAATGTTTGCAAAACCACAATAAACCAAGAACGGCAACGTAAATATAAAAAAGAGAGGTCTTTGGCAGCTCAGTATAGGCTGGTATCCAAAAAAATATTTTACACAACCAAATTCTTTTCTGGTTAACAAAAAACTAATTATAGTTTGTCCGTGTGTTAGATAGTTGATCACATATCTAAATTATTCAAATGGTTATACAAACCAGTAGTCATAAAATGATTTTCTATTTAAATTTGAGTTTATAATCACTTCCTAGAAAAGCTATCAGGTGGAAAACTAATCTACTTTTGCTTTAAAAGCTCTAATAGACAATTTCTTGACACGAACGATCAACACTAGATTCTTAACTGGTAATTAGCTTTGCTTGTGATATGGTCTTGTGTATTTGGCTGTTTTATATAACCACAGCTCTAATGCAAAGATATATTTCGCAAACATTTTAATAATAAATGATGAATTAACTTTCCAACTAACTTTCTGTCCAAAATTAATCGAAATACGGATGCATCTTCAATAGATGCAGAAAAGGTCCGAGATGTGATGGATTGGTAGGAACTCTAGCATTTAGTGTATGCTACCACATGCTGTCATGAATGCCATACTTCATTTGTTACAAAATGCACGAATGCGACTGTTTTTCCTCCTTATCATGCATTATCGTTTGCTTCTCTATGAGCCATTAACCAGCGCGAATTGAAGCCTGGTAAGCATCTTGATTCGTATGGAATCCAAAGGTAAATCATTATCAAGTCGTAAATACATTTGTAGTTAGCAGTGTGAGCATTTATATAAAACATATATAGCCAAAAAGGCTTTGCAAAGCAAATGACAACTTAAGTGCACTTTTTTCGGAAATTAAAACTTTATGCAAGCCAGTTTTGAAACAAAGACCTATATTATGCATTTATCAGACATAATTTACCAAGCGCGACTAGACATACACAACCTTACTTATTAGAAGCACGCTGTATTAATATTGGATCCTTTGGCGTAATCCTTTGGAAATGGGAACCTTGTGAAATGTGTTTTCAACCCGTGTCGAAACATTTTTCGGAAATCATAAACTCAAATTTTGGTATATTGAGTGCTATAAAAATTTCTGATTTCTAAAAAATGTCCGAATTTATTAAATTCAACACAGACTGAGCAGTTGACATCACTAAAACCTGTGTGCTAAAATTCTGACAATGTATGCAAATTTGAGCATCCAGCATAACATATGATATCAAAGGGTTACATGTCATTTGCCAGTTTCCATTTGCCAGCGCGACGTTTGTCAGCCGACATCTCCCAGCTTGTCAGTTCCCAGTTGCGACAAATGTCAGTACGACATTTGCCAGTTCTCGACGTTAAATGGTCATACTAAATCCATCTTCAATGCCCATGCTAAATCCTGGTTAAATGCCCATGCTAAATTCCAATGCTAAATCCATCTTAAATGCCCATGTTAAATGCCCATGCTGATTCCATGTTAAATACCAATGCTAAATCCTGGTTAAATGCCCATGCTAAATCCCAATGCCAAATCCATCTTAAATGCCTATGCTAAATCCTGGTTAAATCTTAATGCTAAATCAATGTTAAATCCTAATGCTAAAATAATGTTAAATATCCATGCTAAATCCATGTTAAATCCCAATGCTAAATCCATCTTAAATCCCAATGCATGGGTGGATACATGGATTTAGCATTACGAGTTTACATATATTTCGCATTGGGATTTAGCATGGACATTTAAGATGTATTTAGTATGAGCATTTAACATGGATTTAGCAATGGGATTTAACATGGATTTAGCATGAGCATTTAACGTCGAGAACTGGCAAATGTCGTACTGGCATTTGTCGCAACTGGGAATTGTCCAGCTGGTAACTGTCGGCTGGCAAACGTCGCGCTGGCAAATGGAAACTGGCAAGTGTCGTGCTACGGATATCAAAGCAAGAAGTCAAATAAAAACACATGTGAACTACATTAACATGAGAAATAACTAATATCTGGATTTAATTTAAAATTCGCATGCATCCTATATACACCATAACATTTTTTAGACAAATAGTTTTCCACAAACAATATTAGGAGAGTTGATTGCACAAATAGCAATTACGGCAAAACTACAATAAGCTATTTTACAATGAGTACAAGTCTATTTGAGTTCTAACTAAATTCTAAGCATCATTGAAATAATTGTTGTCTCTAGACACAACACTATAATTAAGCAAAATGTGTTTTTATCACGAAGCTATTTTGGTGATTTAAAGTCATGTTAAGTTTTTTTACATCTGCACTATAATTACTCCTATTAAGGAAATGTAATAATACAATCAGTGATGTAGTCAAAGATAACCTTGAAAAATGTGATAGTTGTCGGTACAGTCCTAAAGTAAAACCGCCCTACCCAAACTTTAATTGTTGGACGACTCATTAGAATCCGTCTGAAATCCTTGTGCTTGGTACGACTCCAGCTATCAATGTATGAACAACCAAGGTCAAATACTTCGGCAGCCATGCTCATAATCACAAATCCTGCAGTAGCACAGTCCAAAACCCCAATGGGATATATAAGAATTCCCGGAAATTCGTCCACAAAAATGTGATTCATGCTTCTAATCATTACATATCCACAAGGTATCATGGCACTCGACATGTGTATTTTGACTAACGGAATTGCCAATGGAGAAATGCAATCGCTATAGCATTGACTTAATATTTGCAAAGCTTTATACGTTTCAATGCTGGTTTTAGGTTGACGAATTTCATCGATTGTGTAGTCACTGTCGTTATGATTGCTACAAGAAAAATAATATAAAATCGTATAATATTTGTACAAAATTAGTTATTCTTGAAAAACAAAAACTTGCTGTATTTCCCTCAGCCAGAACTGTAGAGTATTGGTATGGGCGACCACGATCCAAGCAATCATCATATAAGAAGTTATAACTTGACCCACCACCATGAATTCCTGAATTGCCCTTGAGTCCTTGTAGATGTACATGTTCACATTAAAATAGACCGCCCACGGTTACCACAACCACAGCAAACTGAATGAGGACATAAATACCTCCATGTAGGATTTATTTGCGGATGCAAAACTATGAACAAACGCATGCAACTGGAATGCAGCAATACATGCAGTTTGAAAAGTGATCAGAAACCACTGCAAAACCCAACATTCTTTCCATAAACGGACTCCATCGATCAATTTGATACTTCTTTTGATTCCATATCCATGGAATTCCACCGCAAACGCATATCATGCCCAACCAAATAAGCTGCTTTAACCTTTGCATCGTATACTTGTCCAGAAAGTGTGTTCGTTTTATAAGACTTTCAGCCGAGAATAAACGTTTTTCTGATAGACCCAATCCCACAAACCTAGACGCATCACCACCAACATACTCGGCTTCGTCTATGTCATCATTCCAGTCTGCAAGTTTCTCGTCAACAAAATCACTATCATGATAGTTGGGATCCCGAGTAACCCGAGTTCTTGATGAAGGGATACCTTGAGATTCTCGACGATGGTCCAGCATTCCTTTGCTACTAAATCGAAGACGAGTATCATTGCCATTCGAAATAGAAAATGGTTTGGATTTGGACTGACCACCTCCAAACAAGTCGCGACCTGTAAAGATGTCTTTATTCTCATTGTACTGAATTGTGGCTAGCCCAGTTACCTGAAATCAGTAAAAGTAAATGAAAATGTTATAGCTACTTATAACTTATTACGTACCTTTGCCAAGTTACCTCTCCTTCGTTTCTTCAAAGTTCCAGTTTGCTGCATCGTACAACCCAAAATAAGAACTAATTCGTTTGGTGCGCCGATGGGTTGGCTTTGGTTCTTTTATAAAATAATTTGATTGTCGTACAAGAGGCAACTAATGACTATTGAGACACAACTTCGTGCTTGAACTAAAACCAAATATTTATTCCTTTTCTACGTATTTATTGATAATCATATGTACATACTTGATCAAATACACCCAAATATTTTTAACTTCATTATAAAAGGGTTCATTCGTTACTACAATTAAGACAATAAAACATAGAAAGTAGGGATAAATAACCGTTTCGTGATTGTTCGTTAACAACACTGTAATTTTTCTTTAACATAGTCGTCATAATTTTATATTCCTTACGTGCTTACGTTTCATATCCGTTTTTAACGACGTACGAGCATGAAAATGTCAATCATAACTGAGTGACTCGTGCTACAAGAACAAGCAAAACCATTTTGCTAGTGCTATGTACATTTTCCCAAAAAAAGGAAAACACTATTGTGTATTTGAGTTGTGTTAACCAGGCACGTGTTTACTACATTTGTGAATTTATCGCTTTTTAGGTTCGTTTGCTCAAAACTTTAAAAATTATATGAATAAATGAACACCAGTAATTAAAGTCATATAAGATCCTTCTATGTATTTTAGGTAGCTTTCACAATTCCATTTCAAATGACAGTTATTATGTTTTCACGACTACCGTAATAGATTACCCAAAAATTTCAAGTGAAATGTGTTTTCAGTACAGGGTCGAGTTATATAATGACAGAATAAAACACGTTCATTGTCTTACATTCGTTACGTCTGGACCGTTTCTGTTTGAAATATCTTGTTTTACTAAAGACGTATCTGTTTTATTAATATTATGCATTCAATATCTTTTTTATTAAAAATTAATTCCGACAAATAGTTTTATTTAGTTAATTGGTACTAATAAGTTATTTAATTGGTACTTTGCCTTCAAAGTGTTTACAGGGTAATGTCAACAACTAACATACATTTCAATACATACCATAAACTAAGTAAAAATTTGAGTTTTTCTAGAATGTTATATGTAATGTGCTCTATTACTCGTATGCTTAAGTATTTACAAAAATAAATAAACACCATATGAAAAAATCATGAAACGATTCATCCCTGTCATATTAACAACATTGTTTTCATGATAAAAGTATCTGTATAACGTGATTTTTTGGAATACTATGTAAATACCTTTCTTTCTTGTCAGGTGCATTATTCCTATGATTTGATGATAAACCCTAGTGAAGAGTGTCGTAAGAATATTCGAAAGCTGGGCTAATAAAATTTGGTTTTACTCTAACTATCTCGTGTGAATTCGTTAGTAAAGCAATTTGTTAGCTTATAAATTGAAAGAACTTAAAAATCTTACATTACTTTAGTGTAAAGTGTAGTAAAATTAATTATTGAAAAGTAAACATGGTTTTATAGTATTATAGTGAGTAAAACGATAAATATATTTGTTGCATTTTTTTCATTTTCAATCGATCCTCGATTTTTTAGACTAGACTAATAAGTTAATGCTTAAGCAAACTTATAAATCAGGAACTCTAATGATTATATTTGTTAAGTTTTTGAATAATTGTTTGCAGTATTTGCGAATCCAAAGAATTGCAGCCGAATTAAATGTGTTTCATTATACTTAATATTTTCTTAAGATAGTATTATTTTGTAACTTTAGTGTCTACTGTGACATGTTTGCTTGGGCATTATTTGTGAATTTATGTGAAATCCTCAATTGTGGTATATATTATTGTAAAGTGTTGATGTAAAATCTATAAATTTGTTCCGTATTGAAGTAGTCAAACGTCGGTTAAGATAATACATGTTTTGAATCGAATATAAACAAAAACTACAATCGTACATGATCATATTGATCACACAAGCTATTACTAGCTAAACAATACTTTGCCCTATTTGTATCAAATTTCCGACAACTTTGCCCTATTTGTATCAAATTTCCGACAACTTTGCCCTATTTGTTTCTAGTTTCCGACTACTTTGCATCGATTTGCAACATAAAATCGTATGCCAACGAAGGCTTTCGTTAATTTGAATTTCATCTACACCAACAAATATGATTCACGATTGAATAAATCAAAGATTTATCATGCAAGTTCTAATTGCATTGCAATATGATTTTGAGATCAACTTCATTTTGACATTTAGTCAAAAATATTTTAGTCAAGTTTCAAAAGAATCAAGCTAACTAACTGATCTATAGCAAATTGCTCGATAGTCAAAGGAGTCAACGGTTCCACAAAATTCGTGTTACCAATATACACCTTCACAATTTGACACGATTTCAAAAATCGTCGAAACCATGGACTTGGTTGCTTAATTTCGTATTTTAGTTTTACCTCCAAAACGTATTTCGATGCCTCAAGCACATTTGCCAAATTGGTGAACATGAATATAAGAATAACGCCACTATTTACTATTACCATCAAAAACGCGAAAAACAATGAGAGGTGCAACTTCATTCCAATATTAATGTAGGCATATAGACTTATTATATGCACGAAAAGTACAACCAGAAGAACACTAGGAATCATGTGTTTCGAATAAAGTCTCCTGTACTCCGTAGAAATAACCTCAATTTCCCTGTAAGTTAAACAGGTATTATACCAATTCCCTTTAGCTTTCCCTGATTGATTTTCAACAATTAGCTTGCCAGCAAGTAAAATGTATTTACGCAGGCAATAGCTCTTGGTGAGTAAGACCACTGTCATATGGAAATAACTCCCCCCCAATAGAAAGCTCGAATAAGAGTAGCTCACAAAACAGACTACTGCCTTTGTCCAGATTTCATGAACCGACCAAGTGGCTTCGAAATCCATTCCAACTTGTCCCTTGCATTGATCCGTAACAAGCCAATAGCCTCCCAAGTGAAATGGAAGGCATGGATTTCGAAGTAAATACGCATGGTACAATAGAGGCACAGTCAGACAAGAAATTTCCATGCTTCTCATAGCAAGCTTGGTTAGTACGCTGCCACTCCTGCCAGAACTCCAATTTTGTCCTGAAACCATAAAATTAGTTAAAACTGGCGCAGTACATTGTAGATGCTTAGATAACTTGAATTCATACTGTTTCTGTGTCGTTCAAATGAGATCATTGCGTTTAAATAGTTGACAATTGAATCTGCTTTCGAACAAAACACAAGGTGGGTGTACAAGTACAACAGGAATGAAGAAAAAATGATAAGACTGTAAAGTTTGAGAAAGGTGTTGATAGTATTCCAGGTCCAGAAAATTTGTAGGAAAGTTAGCAAAGTTAATACGGCGCCAATGATAATTCTGGCTTTGTAAATTTGAAACTGCTTTTTAGATTTTAATTTAAAACATTTGTCTTGTTTGTTCCATTGGAAAGGTATGCTTCCTAAAATGTCGGTTACTTTAATTTGCTCAATAAGTGAGCTAAGAAGATTTTCAGACAGAAGCATTTTTAGGCGTGTGTATGGGTTAGATTTTTTCTTTAAACTGAACATAATAAAGGCGAATAGATTTTGACAGAAATGACAAGCCGTTGAAGCAAAATGTGATATTTCGTAGACATATAAGTAACGAATGAAATCCATTTATAAAATTTTAATATTTAATTTACTCAATTCAGAAGAATTCTTATGAAACTATTTCAGCTCAACAAAAACAAAAACAGAACTAGTGTTTTTTTCCGACTTCGGGTCAGCCACGAGTATAAGTACCACATTATTTACATCAAATGTTTAAGAGTCGGTTTATTCAGTAAACTATATTTCGTAAGGTGTGTATGTAGCTGTCTTTTAAAAATATTTGCTTGAAAGTTTGACGCAAAGATTCTTTTATATAACATGTCAGTTCATCAACTTCATCAAAGTGCCAGGCATAAAGGTAAAAATACTCGTAAATTCTTGATGATATAATTTTTCCTAGATGAGTGGAGAGTTTTAGACATGCAATGGAAGAGTGCCGTATAATTAAATTGGCAGTTTTTTTTGTAAAATTCTACTGTTGTAAACTATAGACAGTACAATGTTCATTTAATCAAAGCCACCAAACTAAATAGAGCAAAAGGGGGTTCCAAAAAACAAAACGATTTGCTTATTTACATGTTTACTAAAAAATATACCGCATTTACTCTAGTATAGTCTTCGTGAAGCGTCGTCCTTACAAACTATAACTAGCCTACCAATTTTCTTTAAAAAACGTAATGTTATTAAGATTACTTTGACACCTATTGATCAAAATGCGATTCCGATCTCACAAAACATGTAGGTAAGAAAAATATATATCACAGTCATAAATTATACAAGACTGGATAAGACCATAATAGTCTTTAGTGCAGCAATGTTCCCAAAATATTACGACATAAAACTGTGTGATCGAAATATTTGGGGGAACTCCATTTTCAACTAGTTGTAGTTTAGTTATTACACACCGTTTATACCATCTGAAGCATCGCTTACATTTTAAAGTATTTATTATACAGAGCAAATATATTACCTGTCACATTTGAGACCAATTCGACTGGTGAAGAAGTTCCGTGTTTTTCCAATCTCAAATAAAGTACATCAGTTCATATGAGCTGGCTAAGCGCATATCTGTTTCGCATTACAGGACATACGAAATTAATGAACTGTGGTATATACGTTAAGGTAAACTTATTTAATTTATTCTAGTATCGGGGTTATTTGATTACTTACCTGAATATAAAACATTAATTTTTTGCACCTTATAATTTGATAGCAGTTTTTCGAGTAGGTGTAAAATAAAGCAGCCACGCAATGAAAAAGTAATGGCTGATCATTTCAAATGGAACAAATACTTTAGTAGCAATTTACACATAATTTGTGTATGGTATAAGCATCATGGCTTTAATATTAGCTTGTTACATACTTTAGGTTTGTTTTTACTAGTTTATTGCGAGATTGAAGGTTGAAGCCGTCCCGTCAAACAACTTTGAAGTGGGCAAAGTCGTGTCATTATATTATTCAAACGAGAAAACTTTCATACAAATGTTTCTCAGGGTATATATTTCACTTTTTAACTTCAAAAAACTCAAACCCACATTCCAACAACGTTAATTTAATAAGTTGAATAACATAGTAATGAAATAAAGACTTAATATTTCTAATATGCCAACAGGAGCATTCATGTTTCCATACTTGTTGTTTAATATGTATAATAAGCTGGAACAGTAAAACAATAGGCGTTCAGACCAAGTATTTATAATACCAATCTATAGTAACATTTGCTTTTTTTGCAATCCGTACAAAATGTATCCCATATGCTAAACCCGATATAAAACGCTCGGTTTTAATCCAATGCTAAAACCCAGGTAAAAATCCGATGCTAAATCCCATGTTAAAATCCAATGCTAAGTTCAATGCTAAATCGCAATTCTGAATCCCTCGTGAAATCGCATTGCTAAATTTATATTGAATGCCTATGCTTAATCCATGTTAAATGCCCCGACGATCACAATTTACAATCTTATTGCTAAATCCCAATGCTGAATCCCATGATTAATCACATGCTGATTCTCAATGCTAAATCTCATGATAAAACTCTTGCCATACCCCTAGCTAAACCTCATGCTAAATCCTGTCTGAATCTCATCCCAATGATTATTCTATCCTAAATCATCAAGTTAATTCCTGATGCTAAATCCCAAGTTCAAATACAATGAATTCAAATGCTATTTTTAGCTCGACACCGTTTACGTTAACACCAAATGCTAAACTCCTTGCCGAATGCCTCCTAGAACTGGTATGTTACTATTAAAGGCTCTTTTTCAATTAACAGGTCACTTTCAATTAAATGGGTCACTTTTAAATAGCCACACGGCGGATCTAGTGGAGTTTATATTATTTTCAAGTTGATTTTAAATTATCATGAAATCATCTATGCAATGATGAATGAACGCAAAAGCATCTGTTTATCTCTAAGCAATGTGCGCGCATTTATGTAAGCAAGGTTGTAAAATGGACTTTCTTTGCATTCTTTAAATGTAGCTTTACTTTTGCACGCGCAAGCTGACAATCTCTATCAAACCATTTATTTCTCCTCACATCTTTACCCTATTTTTTTCTTTTTCTGCTGCATCGGCTACAATGTGTTTGAAATTTTCGTAATTCACCCTTGGTTGGGATTTTAATTCATTAATGATCGATTGTTGATATTTATTTTTGCTACTATTCCAAATAAATTTTAAGGAAGAAGTTTGTGCCTTTTCCATTTTTACCGAAAGAGAGCATGAGAAATGAGATGAATAGGCCATTTAAAGTACACTAAGATGACATGACATGACAGTAAAGTTTTCGCATTTACTAAAATTAAATCAACAATGCTTTGTCCTCTTGCATTGGAAAAAGTGAATTCTACCCTTGCGTAATTTTTGCTTGGACCATTTACGAATAGCATTTCTTCCAACTCGAAGATTTCTAAAAGCATAGTACCCCCTTAATTACTCTTCTTATCAAAAGAATCACGATTTCTCTGAAATAAACCTAAGTTACCTAAGGAATCATGAAATGAATGTTTTTCCTCACCTATACCATGTACAAGTCCATTCCTACTACCATGTAATCATTTGGATACCTCTACTTTACAGCTATCAAATTATTTCTGATCTGCATCTGGTCATTTGGTATTGATCATACAAAAACCTAATCAACTTCACGAATCGTACTGGTGTTTATACTTTTCCTAAGATATGTCTTGTTCATAAAGGTATAAAGCGATCACTAGGAGCGATAGGATTTTAAATTCGAAAAACTAATTTGCACGAGCCAGACTTGATATTACGTAGAATTAATTAGAATTTTCCACGTGTGCCAATGTTTTTTTTCAATGAATTACATTTGTAGACATAACGATGTAATTTCCTTTGTGATAGAACTCAATGCATAAAAACTAATACATATTTCATCCTGTGCTTTTACAGAA
>JAQFZG010000282.1:0-38974 GCA_034695465.1 Entomobrya nicoleti | reverse complement strand
GTTGCTGGGTTTTTGATGCTGTGAAGCAGAAATGTAGTATGGGGCTGTTCATAGTAGAAGTCCTGAATTATACAACAGAAGGAATATGACTTTAATGCTATACGAAAATGATGTATTGTTTTTCAGTAAATACCACCAAATGTACGAAAGGTTTATTTTTAAATATATTTAATCTGGCACCAAGTATTTGCATAAATAGTATTTCCAATTTACTCTAAATTCATGATTTATTTTCACATGATTTGTAAAAGACATAGATTGTTGTATATAAGACGGCAACATGTTTTATCAATTTTTTAAAATCAAGGCAAAATATATTTTTTAATCATAACATTTTATTAAAACAATTTTACTCAAGCATGGTGTTTTTAAATTTTTAAAATGGAATCAAAGTATATTAATATACTGCAATGTAAAGTACATTATTCGAGTAGCTAAAGACAATCGAACTTATTATTAATGGTGGACGGCCAAATGGTGTACTAAACTACGTCGGTGTCCAAAAGAAATTGAACATCTGTGACACTTGAATGGCTTCTCGCCAGTGTGAATTCTCATGTGGTCTGCTACCTTGCTTTTACATGAGAATCCCTTGTCACATATATTACAAATGTGGTCTTTTATTTTATCATGCACAACTTTGGTATGTCTTTTCAAGCTACTTCGCTCGGTAAATGATATCTTACATAAATCACATGTAAAAGGTTTCAAACCACTGTGAGTCGCAATGTGTTGCGTCAAAT
Source organism: Entomobrya nicoleti (assembly GCA_034695465.1). Taxonomy (NCBI): domain Eukaryota; kingdom Metazoa; phylum Arthropoda; class Collembola; order Entomobryomorpha; family Entomobryidae; genus Entomobrya; species Entomobrya nicoleti. The sequence continues at coordinate 38,231 of JAQFZG010000282.1, read as the reverse complement.
TACTTTTTGCTGCAAATTCCTTGTGGCATCTTCCACAACTGTGATTTCTTACAGAACTGTGCATATTTTTGTGTTGCCTTAGATAGCCTTTAAATCTAAATGTTTTGTCACAAATTTTGCATCGGTGAGGCTTCTCTCCAGTATGTCCTTGAATGTGGTTTTTGAGAGCACCAGCTGATCCCAGACACTTCGAGCATAAACTGCACTTGAAAGGCGTGTCTGTTTGATGTGTGTTCAAATGGTTTTTCAAACTGTTTTTTTCGGTGAAAGTTTTTTCGCAATGGTTACACTTAAATGGTTTGATTTTAGCATGCACAAATTCATGTTGTTTCAGGTTGGATTTCGTGGAAAATGATTTTGAGCAGTGTTTGCACGAGAAAGGCTTTTCCCCAGAATGAGATTTAATGTGTGCTTAATTGAGAGGCACACACAAACGAATCTTCACACAAGTCACAAAAGAAGGATTTCTCGTTAATATGTCTCAGATAGTGAACTCCAAGTTCGTTTTCACTACTACAAGCTTTGTAACAAAATACGCATTGGTGCCTTCCAAGATGCCGATTGTAATGCATCCGCAAATTACTTTGCGAACTGAACTCGTTTTTACAAAAATCGCATTTTAAATTTTCCGACGCCATCTCAGATTTGTACGAATTTATTAGAAACTCGAAACTGAATAATTTAAATGAGCTAGTTTTGTGAGACACTTTGTAATTATTATATAAGGGGAATCTATCTGGCTTTCTTGGACACTTGGCTTTGTCTTCTTTCCAGAACATGTCATTTATAGTTGGGTGGTGTTGGTCAAGCTCAACGTTTTAAACAATAAACTGGTAAAAATTAAGCGGGACGAGCTTTGTTGGAATCACGTTTATTGTCAAGTACAACAGCAGAATAAAACTAGGCTTCAAATGAAGAAAAACAAATTGTGCTGAAACCCAGGGATTTGCCAAGGTTAAAAATAAAATCCATGCAGCACAGTACATAAAAATATGGTTACTATGATCCACGCATATGGTTTACTACGTTGAGTACATGCATGCAGGTCTTGTTAACTTAGCACTGGTTGATAGATGCAGGAATTCACTATGCTCTTGTGCACTAAGCCTGTGATGCAAATCAGTAATCCATATTATTAGTTTCAAAAGTAATACCGCAGCTACTTATTACTGGTAAAACCTCAACAATTAGTTACCTAAAAGTAACTGCAATGCAATCACATACAGAAACGTCAGTCCATTCCCTGCTCCATGAATGTTGAAGATCTCGGCATTGTTTCTGAGAATTCAGTAATTGCTAATTAAAAAGATTTTGTCAATTCAAAATTTTGGATCCTCATTGGAGTTAAATATAAGTTGAACTTAAACTCAAAAATAAGTTCGAATAAGGGTTGTCTCGTGGGTAACTTCCTGATAATTTGTTGAATGATTGTTCTTGAAATTGACATGCAGGATCACTGTTAGTGTCTAGAATAAACCCGAATAAGACAAAGAATAACTCCGGAAATATGCGTCATAGTAGAACTATTGTTAATACTTTTAGAAGCACAGTAAAACTATCTATCAGATCAGCTACTTTGGAGTTCATAACAAGGCTTGAATTTAAGTGAAAGCAAGAGGCTCTAATAATTATTGCATGATATGCAATATAAACTAAAATGATTACTTTTGATGCTTGCATCCGGGCACTTAGAGTTAAATAAGTACAGGCTAGAATACGAATTAATGCTGGGCAATGCGTGCACCATGTTATAAATGAAATAGATTGGTAAGCTCGTGTGCATGTAAATTTGTGAACACAGTCAATAGAGCAGGAAATCATGCATAAGCTTTTACCGTGAAGCTGCAGAAAAGTACCTCAAATTAAGTTGCAATTGCACGGAAATATTGTATTTCTTTTGAATGAAGTCATGACATAGCGGTGTCACGTACGTTAAGAAGCAACCGTTTTGCTTACACGTGCATTTAACCATTCGCAGATTTGAGTGACAACTAAAACGCTGTTAGAACAATGAGAAAATCTACACTTGACTGAACGAAGTGATTTTTTAAAAAAATCTGTTATTATCAGTAGTTAATAAAAATGATTTGAATAGATGTATTGGTTTAAATATAGTGAATATGACCAGGTTATAGTCGTATTTCTCCAATAATTAACGAAATTGGTCTTGAATTTTCTTAAATGAACTTGTCAAAACATGTGACATGTTAATCGTGAGTAATGCTTTTCCTGATAACCAAACTTTTCATGAAAAATATTACCCTCAAGGTTAATCCTTAATAAAAAAAATTGTTTTCAAATATACTGTTATACATAAATAGAGCGCATTAAATTTATTATATAACTGAAACAAAAATTTATCTATTTACAAGTTTTTTCAGGGAAATCTTAAGACTATTGTAGTTAGCTTCCAGATTACATTGTGCTTAACAGTGCTTATATAATGGTTCCATTTAATGTACGTATTTCAGTTTAAAATTTAGAGTAAAGGTATGCCATTGAATTTTTTTTACAGAGACCCGCATGCATTTTTGATACACAAAATATGGATAAAATATTTACTACTAATAATACTATTATATTGGATTATTAACCTAGTGACTGAGACAAAAACGAAATAACAGTTTATTCTCCTTTGTTTTTAACATAAATCAGTTTCAAGAAAACTTTGAATTCAACTTATAGTTAACTTAATTCTAATTTTTTTCCTACTTCCATAACACAATAAACAGTTAAGTTAACTTTGTTAAGTTATTTAAAGTACTCTAGTTTCTGTACCTTACAAACAGCACTCTCATTGTGTGTGTAAAAATTTAGAATTCATTGTTATCCTGAAGTACGATTTGAACATGCTTAAACTATTCAGTTGGAATACAACGTAGTAGTTTTATTTGTAATATTTAAATAAACGCGACCATAAACGACACTGAGTAATAATGTATCCAAGCCACCGTTGCCCAGCCATCAAATATCGAGTAACTTGGAATCATTTTAAGTGCAAACGTGCACTTTTTGTGAATACGTATACATAGCTTGTAGGACGTGCAAAAGATATTTTATTGGGTTTTTTGCTAACTTTTTTCCTAATTTTAGACATTTTACTAACTTATGATGTTACAAACAACATTAAATGTATTCAACTTTTTATTAAATGTGGTGGTCTAAATGATATTTCAGCCCATGTTGCTGTGCGAAAGAAGTTGAACAAATATGACACTTGAAAGGCTTTTCTCCCGTATGAACTCGCATGTGCATTGCCAATTTTGTCTTGCAAGAGAATTGCTTGTTACAGAAACTACAAGAATGGTCTTTAATCTTGTGATGTACAATTTTTGTATGTGTTTTTAAGCTACTTGTTTCAGCAAATGCCTTTCCACATATTTCACATCCAAAAGGTTTTGATCCCGTGTGACTCGCTATATGCCGCTTTAATCCATATTTGGTGACAAACTTCTTATTACATGTTTGACAACTGTGCTGTTTATTAGCTGTGTGCCAAATTTGGTGTTGCTGTAATTCACCCTTTAGCGTAAATGATTTTTCACAAATTTGACAGCAGTAGGGCTTCTCTCCAGTATGTCCTTGAATGTGGCGTTTCAAAGCAGAGGCTGATCCCAGACACTTCGAACACAAACTGCACTTGAACGGCGTGTTTGTTTGATGTGTATTCAAGTGGTATTTAAATTTGCTTTTTCGTGCAAAAATTTTCTCGCATTGATTGCATTTGAATGCTTTAATTCCCGTATGTACTAACTTATGTTGACGCAGGTCTGCTTTATTAAAGAACGATTTTGGGCAGGATTTGCACGAGAAAGGCTTCTCCCCAGTATGAGATCTACTATGATCTCTTAACTTAGAGACACAGACATACGAAGCATTACACAAGTCACAAGAATGGGGTTTTTCTTTAATGTGTCGCAGATAGTGAATGTTCAGAGCACTTGAACTACTACAAGCATTGTCACAAAATACGCATTGGTATCTTCCCAGATGTAAATTATAATGTAGCCTTAAACTTTTTGCTGAACTAAACACGTTACTACAAGTATCACATTTAAAATTCTTGGATGCCATTTTAGTTGATTATCTTAACTCAAACTCCAAATTTGTGTATATAAAGCACTTGGCTTCTTGAGTCGGAATAAATAATGTTCATAAATGTAATATCCTCTTACTTGAGGAAAATTGGCTCTGTGTTCTGCTTCAAACTTGCCACAAGTAATCACGTGTTGTCAGTCACTATCTCGCTTAACAGAAATAAACATAAAATTGACAAAAAACGAGCTCTATGGAAATACAGTTTATTGTGAAAATCCACCAAGCAGCAGACTAGAACTGTATGTGAAGTGAAGAGCTAAGGTTCAAGTCAACAAGACGAGAGGAATAGATGCCACTTATGTACAAGCAAGTTGCTGCAATACAATGTATACACAACTGGGTACCTTAGATTCGTATATTTTTAACTATGGTGAGTATATGAACGAAAGCTTTGTCACTACATCATTGGTTTCAGTATGCAACGGATCAAAGGGTTAAAAACCGAATGCATTTAAATGCAGAATGTAAATGTAAATGTTGCACTGTGAATCAATAACCACATATGCTAAGGTCTTAGCTTCTTCCAGGTTGTATGCATATATTTGATGTTAAGTTACCCAAAAGAATACCTTAAATTTTACCAAACACACACACAAACTGAAAATGCATCAGATATCACGTACTCCATGGTTCTAAATTTAGGTCCGTATACAAGCATAAAATTACGTATGTACACGTTTACAAACCATTATGTGCTATTACCAAGATGACGACACAAAAACCGTGCACGAATTTACATTAATTTTTGAAACCAACTTCATATTTCCTTAAATGGACATTTATGTATGCCAGTGCCGCTAACTATGGACGCACTGCCAGCATTTTCGAATTGCATGGAGTAGTGTATTTATCTTATCTTAAGTATCCATAATTTCGGATTAAAATTCAGATTAGACTTTAACGAAGTTGGATTGCGTTTGAAATTTCGTTGGGAAAGATATGGCATTTAAGCAGCATATTTTGAATGACAATGATACTTGTATGTTTACTAGGTTACAAGTTGTTGTTTCAATGTCAATAACTTGGATCTCAAAGGATCTCAGTTGAAGATGTGAATTATTTTTAAAGCTTTCCAATTCCTGAAGATACTTTGATAGTGCCCACTGGGTTGACTGAAACCTGTAGAAGAATTTGTAAGGGAACTTAGTTTTTATCCGTGTGTGTATTCACAAATACATTTTATTAAAATTCGAGGCAAATGATACTTTGTGGTCTAATAATCGTTCGAATACTTTCCAAGAAATAAGTTGTTATGATTTCAAATCATTGAACTTCAATTTTTTTATAATGGATGAGTAAATCATACAGGCGGACTCAAATTAACGACAGTTTTGTTATTTATTTATTATTTGTGCAAAGGATGAGTATTCACACAAGAGTGCTGAATAGTTTTTAAGGTTAAATAACAATTAATGGGGGGTTGGATTTATTTCGTTCAAAAAAGCAGACCATTTAAGATAACACACAAATTCACAACTCATCTGACTCAGTATGTTGAATATTATCAGATCCATTATCAGTCGATTTTAATGAACACGTTGATGCCTTAATTAAAAGTATTCAAATGCTGCAAATAAATGGCAAAAAATCGAAAAAGTCTTTCTTTAAACTGAATAATAGTAAATAATAATAAATGGATTTTTTTCCCAACTCATCCAAATTTGGATGAGACTCATCCAAATTTGGCTGATGGAACTGATATTTATCAAGTAATTAAAGTCAAGCAAAATATTTATTTATTGTGCACGGCCAAATGCTGTGTTAGACCACTTTGCTGTGTAAAAGCAGTTAAACATATGTGGCACTTGAAAGGCTTTTCGCCCGTATGAACTCTCATGTGTGCAGCCACTCCACTCTTGGAACCGAAACGCTTGTCACACAAATTGCAAAGATGGTCTTTGATTTTATGATGCACAATTTTGGTATGTGTTTTTAAGTTACTTCGCTGTGTGAATGTTTTCCCACACAATTCACACACCAAATGTTTCACATCACTGTGAGTTTCCATGTGCTGTTTCAAAGTCGATTTGGCTCCAAATGTCTTGTGACAAATTTCACAGCTGTGCGGCTTGTTGAATCTGTGCCCATTTTCGTGTAGCTCTAGATAACTTTTTTCTGCAAATTGTTTGTCACATATTTGACATCGGTAAGGCTTCTCTCCAGTATGAACTAGGATGTGTCTTTTGAGAGCACTAGCTGATCCCAGAAACCGTGAACACAAGCTGCATTTGAATGGTGTGTCATTTTGATGTGTATTCAAGTGTTGTTTCAAATGGTGTGTTTGGGTGAAACTTTTTTCACAGTTTTTGCATTTAAATGGTTTAACTTCGAGATGCAGTAGCTCATGTTTTTCTAGATTGGATTTATGGGAAAATGATTTTGGACAGTGGTTGCACAAGAAAGGCTTCTCCCCAGTATGCGATTTAATGTGACTTCTTAGACGAGAGGCACATACAAACGAATCTTCGCACAAGTCACAGAAGAAAGGTTTCTCGTTAATATGTCTCAAATAGTGAATGTTAAGATCGATTGCCCTACTGAAAGATTTATTACAAAAAACGCATTTGTGCCGACCGAAATGCCGATTGTTGTGTAGCCGTAAGTTACTCTGCGAACTGAACATTTGTGTACAAATATGACATTTAAATATTTGGGACGCCATATGAGATTTTTATTAGTTGAATTGAAACTCGAAACAATGGAATCGATACGCCGGAGGAAGCAAGTGAAGCTGGGTTTCGTGATTCACTTCGAAAATTTTGTTTAACAGGATACTGTCAAGTTCTTTGAGGACACTGAGGTGTCTTGTGTCTCAAATTTATCATAAATAGTAGTATGTTGTTAGTCACTATCTGTGTTCAAAAAAGAAACAGGAAAAACTGATGAAAGTTGAGTTCTGCAGAAATCAAGTTTATTGTAATTCACAACAACGTTAAACAGTTTACGCATGACTTCCTGCCCTATTCACTACGCTCAGAAATTTACATGCATGCCAGCGAACCTGTCTATTTCATTAATAACAAGTTACAAACATTGCGGCAGTGATAGATATTCTGGCCTGTAGTTTTCTATTGTGGGTCCGCATCAAAAGTACTCATTTTAATATACATTGCACATTATGTACTAAATTTCAGAGGTTCGCCTTCGGACTTGAATCAAAACTTGGTTTATATAAGAGTAGCAAATGGGATGAGTAGTTTTGTTCCGGTTTTTGGAAATCGTTCAATAGTTAGCTCCACTACTTGTCGTATTACTTGTCGTACCGGTTTATTGTAGACACGTCGTTTTACGTTAAGTGCACGCTTGTTGGTAAATCTATACATATATATATTTATGCTTGTGTGTGAATAAGCATGAAGCTTTGGTGTACGTGCTAGTTTATACATTGTAAATTTATTCTCAAGAAACTGTAGAGACTGGAATTCATCGGCATCCATTCATGTGTAGATGTATCTAAACTTCAGCTTTGTGGAGACATGACGTTTAAAACCAGCATTGGTTTACAGTGCAATATTTACATTAACAGCATTTACATGTAAAGTGTTTAAGTATTCCCATCCCTGTGATCCGCAGATTACTACATCCAATGCTGCAGTGAAAAAGTACTCATGCATATACTTATAATTGTGAAAGCATACAGTAATCAAACGACATACGACATACGTTTGTGTGCAGATGAAGTAAAGCTTGTGGATAACGTTAAGTTGATTTTATACCTCCTTGAGTGCTTTAGGTAGCTGAGACATTACCTTTTTAATTAGTAAAGGGGATTACTGATTTAACGCACATGCAGCATGCATAAGAGTTATCTAGCCTGTTTAATCGCCACATCTCCAAACGAGTTCTGCAGTGACAATGCATTCATGCATGTACTCATCATACTAAAAGTACTAATTTTATACTATATTGCAGGTATCTAATTTCAAGGAGTAAATTTCCAGGTTTAAAAATGCACTTATTTCTCACTTGATGCCAAGTTCATATTGATGACTTGTTCATATTCCATTTGCTGCTGAGGTAGTTAGTTTTGTTCTGCTTTCCGTTGTGATTTACAATAAACTTGATTTCAACAGAGGCCCATTTTCAAAACATTTACCTGTTTCTTTCTTCAAAAAGTAATAGAGACTGCCAACACCTACTTTTTTCAAGCTTTTGTCAAAATACAGACCTAATAGTCCTTACAGAAGAGGAAATTTTTCCTTTGAACACATTACTCATTCAAAAGACCCAACAAGCCCAGCTCCTTTTTAATAACAGTTTATCAAGTTTCAGTGAAACTCATAACTAAATCAAATGGCATCCGAAAGTTTTAAATGTGATGTTTGTAACAAAGTGTTGAGTACAAAAAGTAATTTAAGGGCACATAACCGTGTTCATCTTGGAACGCACCAATGCGTATTTTGTGACAAAGCTTTTAGAGATGCACAGGATCTTAACGAACATTATCTGAGACATATAAACGAGAAACCACACCACTGTGACTTGTGTGAAAATTCGTTTGTGAGTGCCTCTGCTTTGAGAACTCACAAAAAATCGCATAATGGAGAGAAGCCTTTTTTGTGCACGCACTGCTCAAAAACTTTTACCCACAAATCTAACCTAACGAAACATCAATTAATACATCTTGGAATTAAACGATTTACATGTAACCAATGCGAAAGAAGTTTCACCCAAAAAGTTACTCTGAAACACCACATAGATAGACATCAAAAAGACAAATCCTTCAAGTGCAGCTTGTGTTCTAAGTGTCTGGGATCAGCATATTCACTCAAATGCCACATCCAACGACATACTGGTGAAGAGCCTTACCGATGTCAATTTTGTGAGCAGACATTTGGAGGAAAACGGAATTTACGGCGACACGAAAATGGGCACGGTTCCAACAAGCCCTACAACTGTGAAATTTGTCACCAGGGGTTTGGAAAGAAACATATTTTAGAGGGACACATGAAAATCCACAATGGGTTGATACCGTTGATATGTGATTTATGTGGGAAAGCATTCACAGAACGAAATAATTTGACAAGGCATACTAAAGTTCTGCATCATCAAATTAAAGACCATATTTGTAATTTATGTGGCAAACGATGCTCTTCCAAGTCTGACTTGGCGGTTCACATGCGAGTTCATACTGGAGAAAAACCTTATAAGTGCCACTTATGTTTATCTACATTTGGACAAAGTAGTAACTTACGAAGACATTTAAAAGTCCATAATTAATGAGTTTTTAATCGACTCAGGTCACTTAAATCCAATTACACGAAATGATAATAAGAATACATAACAATTGCACTCCAGATTGCGTTACACATTTATCAGTTTGGGATAAAGAATTTTTGAAGCATCGATATTTTAATCCATCCAACAAACTGGCGTATTGTCTTCAATATCTGCGCATAGTGGAAGCTAGATTGGCTTACTTTCAATGGTCAAAAATGTATGTCCAAGGATTTGTGTGTTTTTGTTTATAATTGTATATTCTTTTACACACATTGTTTCACGAATCTAGTTTCCTACAGTTGAATTGATCATATTTCAACTACTTAAGTTATCTATTGGCTTAAATTGGAATACTTTATTTTTTATTTTTTAAATTTTAAAGTTTATACCGTTGCAGTTGTCCTGTTTGGCTGGTTATAATTGATTAAACTTGTAATCAATGCATTTTATTTGAATAAAAGTTTTTAAACTAAAAACTATGCTAGGTATGCTACTTAAATGCCATAATTTATCACATGGTTTTTGAAACTCAATTAGACATAGGTAAAATCTAATATTAATTTAAAACCTAAATTGTTTTACATTTATACAAAGTTTATGTTACTAAAACCTCATATTCATAATCATATTACTACTAACTAATAAATAAATGCAGACTATATTTCCAAAGATAGCAGTATTAGCATATGTCAATATCCCTTTTGTAAAAATATGAAATAAAAGGAGAAAATATATTAGTGCATATGAGTAGTGCATATGATCTTAGTAATTAATAAATATAAATGTGTTCTGGGTACTTAACCCAAATGTTGAACCTTGGCGTACGTGACAGCGCTTGTATATTTTACCCTTTTAAACAAGAAACCGTGTAATGCAACAGCATGCATGTGTATTTTGATGCGGTTGAATTTTGAGCAATTTGCGGCAGCGCAACATTGAATTTATGCGTACCCCTTGTACCATAGACACTTATTTTGAAACTGCTTTGGACATTACTGATTAACAGAGCATGCAAAATGCATACGTGTATTTTTCCCGCTACATCCATATTTGGTATTGTTCTCTCTGCACATCATATTAAAACAACGCAACTTAATCAAAAAATACATAGAAATGGTTAAAATATGTATTTTTATTTTAGGTAATTAAATTAATTAAATAACCAAGCTTGGCATAAATAGTACTTACTTTATTATCATTTTTTAAATATTTAGCACTGGACTTTAGATTTTAGAGGAGGAGACTACTTTTTCATTAACGTTTTATTATGTTACTCTGACATTTAAAATACTAGCAAATGCTCCGATTTTTTTCCTGCAAATCAAGGCTTTTGATGATATTAGAACAACAAATATAATAAATGTATTATTATTTTTTGATGTATTCAATCTATTACCAAGGTATGCATGATTGTTTTATTTACCAATAATAGACTTTATTTGAATACTCTTTACAATGAATTTTTGATAGATAAGTTAGCAAAACGTTTCGTCGAAATTACCTTCGAACATTTAAAACCGAAACATCTAAATTTCCCAAATAATTTTACATGTAACATAAATATCTTAACAATTTTCAAATTTGCAGTCGTGGATTTTTAAAGTAATTCAATTCTAATAAAATATGTATTTATTGTGGACGAGCAAATGACGTCTCAATCCCGTCTCACGTCCAAAGGCAGTTAAACAACTGTGACACTTAAAAGGCTTTTCGCCCGTATGAACTCGCATGTGGGACTCCATACAATACTTGGAGGAGAATCGTTTGCCACACAAATTACACGCATGATCTTTAATTGGATTGTGAACAACTTTAAGATGGGTTTTCAAACTGCTTTGTCGTGAAAATGCTCTATTACATAATTCACAAACAAATGGTTTTAAACCTCTGTGAGTTTTAACGTGCCGCATCAAGTTACTTTTGTCATTAAACTTCTTGTGGTATATTTCACAGTTGTGACGCTCGTTGAAACTATGTGTGTTTTCATGTTGCTGTAGATTACTTTTTAGTGCAAATGGTTTTTCACAAATTGGGCATCGGTAAGGCTTTTCCCCAGTATGTCTTCTAATGTGGTTCTTGAGAGATTGCGCTGATCCCAGACATTTAGAACACAAACTGCATTTGAAAGGCGTTTCTGCTTGATGTGTGTTCAAATGGCTTTTGAAACTAGACTTTTGGGTAAAACTTTTATTACAATGAGTACATTTGAAAGGTTTGATTTTAAGATGCAATAACTCATGCTGCTTGAGGTTAGATATAAAAGAAAAAGATTTTAAGCAGTGTTTGCACGAGAAAGGCTTCTCCCCGGTATGAGATTTATTGTGATTTCTCAAATCAGAGGCAGACACAAACGAATCATTACTTATGTCACAAAAGTAGGTTTTCTCGCTAATATGTCTCAGTAAGTGAATGTTAAGACTGCTTTTACCACTACAAGCTTTGTCACAAAATATGCATTTGTGCCTTCCAACAGGAGGCAATTATGTTTTCTTAAACTTTCTTTTGAACCTAACACTTTTGCACAAACTTCGCAATTAAAATTTCGCTACGCCATTTCAGTTTGTTATAAGTTTAACTGAATTTTATTAATCATTTATCGGAATGAGTTTGGTATTGTCAATAACTTCTTTAGTATTATCCAATAGGAAACTATCTTGTTCTCTTGGGGAAATTAGTTCTCTGTTCTGTCTGGAATTTGTCCTTAAAAGTCGGTTGTTGTTTTTAACTATACGCGTTTAAAAAAACAAGTGAAAATGATGTTAGTCGACCCCTGTAACAATAAGGATTATTGACAATCGCAACTCAACAGCTGAGCAACACTAGTTACTTGTGCAGCTAATTGGGAAATAAAAAATTGACTTCAAGTTTAAAGCAAGTAAATGCCACTTGAACCGAGGGCTTTCGTCAATCAAGATAGCATGTTGGCAATACAAAATAATATAATACAGAATGATTTACTTTGTTGGCTGTATACGATTACCAAAACTAGTACGTGTCTAAATGACTTGTATTTGCATCAATGGTTTTACACTTTAGGAATTTAATGGAAAGGAAACCTCTTATGCAGCCAACATGGGCTGCAAAACAAAAATCCTCACAATTGGTTCAAAAGTTATATATGTGCTACACATAAATGGTATACAAACATTCTACGACACGTGGCCGTTACAAAATACCTCAAAGCCAACCACATTTTGCTTCAAACTCAACCAGTCAAAAAACGTATGCTGTTGCATTCTAATAGCTTTTGGAAGAGAATAGTTTGTCGCATATATTACAGAGATGTTCTTTAAGTTTGTGATGAAGAACTTTAGTGTGCCTTTTCAAGTCACTTTGATTACTAAATGGTCTCTTACATAATTCACACTTAACTTAAAATTCATTTATGCTGAGTTTTAGAATTTGGCAAAACGGAAGTTTACTGGCAAAACAAAAATAACGTAACAACTAAATTAACTTTGCATAGCTTCATAATATACTTAACGAAATTAGTTTGTTGGTGGATATAGTTTCCATACTATTATTTAATCCACTTTACTTATTCAGTTTGTTGATTACATGCTAGTCTGAAACACTATGTAGGTCTTTATTACAAATACGTTGACAATGGCTAAAGTTCTTGCACGAGGAAAAGTCACAAGAGGCCTACGAAACCTGTGGCATTAAATTACAATTTTGTAATTTGTGCACCTGTCGGCCAAAGCTTATTTCACATGACTTACAATTTTTTAACTATACGTACTTTTCCAAAAATGCATACAGCAGTATTAATAAAAAAATTATGTACTTTTAAATGTGCTTATTTTATTTACTTTACATAACACTGATGTGGCCAGAGCTCCATAAAAAATATAAAACAAATCGGCTATGATACGAAATAATTCCACTTACATACATCAAAGTGCTATTTTTGAAATTCACGAATAGGCAATTAGTACAATAGCTGAATCGGGTATAAAGTCAACTTTAACTTCAATTATGGTGGACCATATGTTGCCGCAACCCGCTGGATGTCGCAAAAGCTAGCAAACATTGGTGACACTTGAAAGGTTTTTCACCTGTATGAACTCTCATGTGGTCTGCTAACTTTTCCTTTGAACAGAATCCTTTCTCGCATAAAAAACAAATATAGTCTTTAATTTTTTGATGAACTGAGTTAGTATGCCTTTTCAACTTACTCCGCTCAGCAAATGCTTTTCCACATAAACCACATGCAAACGGTTTCAAACCACTGTGAATTTTCATGTGTCGTTTTAAAGTAGTGTTGTATTTAAGGTTCTTGTGGCACACCTCACAACTTATACGTTTTTTGGGATTGTGTTCCATTTCATGCAGCCTTAGTCTACTTTTTTTTGCAAATGTATTTTCGTAAATTTGGCATCGGTAAGGCTTCTCTCCTGTATGTGCTAAAATGTGGTATTTGAGAGACTGCGCTGATCCCGGACACTTCGAACACAAACTGCACTTGAAAGGCGTGTCTGTTTGATGTGTATTCAAGTGTTTTTGCAAATTATATTTTCGGGAAAAACTTTTTTCACAATGTTCACATTTAAATGATTTGATTTTGGCATGCCCGATTTCATGTTTTCTTAGGTTAGATTTCTTGGAAAATGATTTTATGCAGAGTTTGCACGAGAAAGGCTTTTCCCCAGTATGAGATTTAATGTGACGTTTTAAATCGTAGGAAGTAACAAATGAATCTTTACACACATCACAAATATATGATTTCTCGTTATTGTGCCTAAGATAGTGGACGTTGCGATTACTTGCGTTATTAGTGGCTTTGCTACAAAATACGCATTGGTGCCTTCCAAGATGATAGTTATTGTGTACTCGTAGTTTTTTTTCTGAACTAAACGCTTTTTCACAGAAACCACATTTAAAATCCTCGGACGCCATTTTAGTGTAACTGAAACTCGGTAAGCAGTAAGTAGAAAGTTTTAGTCTTCCTGATTCACTTTTTAAATATAAACAAATTGGAACTTATATTGTTTGTTCAAGGCAATTGACTCTCTGCACTCTGTTTGTTGTTCCCAATAACTAGCACTCTTTTAGGAAAGCAGCTAGTAAGAGATATTTGAGTCGAAAGCAGTGGAAATTATATATTTGTAAATTACAGCTAAAAAGCAGAGCAAATCTACTAGCTTGAGCAGCTTCCTTGAAATAAAAAGCTTAGCTTCAAGTCGAGTGAAATAAATGTCACTTGTACGGGCTTTAGTCGTTAAAACTAGGATACTGCAAAACAGTATGTACCCGAACGACTACATTTATGTGCGTTCGGACGAGTACCTTGTTGAGACAAGACTGCTTTCATGCTAAGTATTCAATGGATAGAAAGCATCTTTGTATGGAGCATGAGCGTAGATGTACTTTCAAACGTAAGGTCTCAGCTACTTACAGCTGGTGTGCATACATTCAACGTAATGTACACCATAAATACCTCACCTCAGCGTTAACTATATCCCTACACAAAACGCAAGCTGAGCCTTTTCACTATCTAATGTTATTGGTTCAATTGTTTCTCTTGCAAATGATGATACATATGCGATCACGTACGCCGAGGTTCAATATTTTGACGTGCATTAGCTTATGAATATGAATAAAACTTACCCAAATTTACTTACATATATTGACTTATAATAAAAAACGACACGTGAACTACTGCATTGACTGTAATTTATAAAATTCGTTTGGCTATTATATTGATTTTGTTTCACATTTTGAAGGAGGTATTTTGTGTATGCTAATGCTGCTGTTAATGTTTATATTGTCAACTTGCATTTATTATTGGAGTCAACGTTTTGTACGCATGACACAAAATTCAGATTTCAATTGCCATGAGACTACCTTGGCCAGATTGTGTTTAAAAATAATGGGGAAAATATTATTGTTTATGCAAAATATTTATGTTATTTATTTTATATTTCAACAAAAACTGTGAATGGGTAATGAATACTTGAAATTAGAAATTCGAATTTAAATTAAGCTGATGCAATTTGAGTAAAACAAGCATGAAAGTTTTGTTACAAAAGTACTGGTTTAATAAAATCCACCGTTAAAATCACATGCATATAGTGTAGACATTTATTGTATAACGATTCGATTATGCAAGCAATTTCTGACATGTTTTCAAAATTTTGATCTCCAAAAATTAAAATATTTGAACTATTCGTTTTATTTTATATTTCAGAGTATACAAGGATAAACAAAACCTTTGGTTAAACGTTCCATTAATGTTTGCAACAATCACATGATCTAACAACCTTTTATGGTTAATATTAATAAATTTAATTGAAGTATTTAAGTACTTAAAAACGTAAAGATTTTTAATTTTCGGAATATTGCTTATCAGCGCGATGTTTAAGGATGAAAATGTTTTAATTTTGTGGTTTGATAAATGTTAACGTAAATCAAGTTTTGTGTACGAAATGACTCAGTGTATTTTAGCATTTAATGTATTACAAAAGTGACCGCAACTTTTTGCAATTTTGAATTTGAGAAGCATAAATTTAACCAATTTTACATACCCAACCAAAATTACTATAAAAAATTCAAATACAAAAAATTCATCATGACAAAATCCTCGCAAATTATTGCACGCGCAAATAAAGTTAATTTAAGATACCCATTTATCGTTTATTTGATAACGTAAGTAATGTTAATCGTTTCAATTAGATTTCAATGGTGGCGAACTGTATGTTGACGTAGCCCGGTCTGATATCTAAAAGCAATTGAACACACATGGCACTTCAAGGGCTTTTCTCCAGTATGAACTCTCATGTGTATCGCCATGTCATATTTGCAAGCGAATTTTTTGCCACATAAATTACAAATATGGCCTTTCAATTTAAGATGAACTACTTCCACATGTCTCTTCAATTTATATCGATCACTATAGCATTTCTTACAAAACTCACACGGAAGCGGTTTGAAGCCAGTGTGAATTAGCATGTGCCGCTTTAAAGTAGTTTTCCTTGCAAACTTTTTGTGGCATACATCACAGCCGTGATGCTTGTTGGAATGGTACTGATTTTCATGTTGCCTTAGATAACTTTTGTGTGCAAATGCTTGGCCACAAGTTTGGCAACAGTAAGGCTTCTCCCCAGTATGTCCTTGAATGTGGAATTTGAGAGCAGTTGCTGATCCCAGAGACCGAAAACGCAAGCTACACTTGAATGGCGTGTCTGTTTGATGTGTGTTTAAGTGGCTTTTCAAATAAACTTTGTGGGTGAAACTTTTGTCACAATGATTACATTTAAGTGGTTTGATTTCAAGATGTATTAACTCATGTAGCTTCAGGTTGCCTTTTAGAGAAAATGATTTTGAGCAGTGTTTGCAAGAGTAAGGTTTTTCTCCAGTATGAGATTTATTGTGACTTCTTAAATGAGCGACACTTACAAACGAATCTGTACACAATTCACAAACGTGTGATTTCTCGTTAATATGTCTCAGATAGTGTTCGTTAAGATGATTTGTGCCAGTGAAAAGTTTTTTACAAAACACGCATTTGTACCTTCCAAGATGAAAATTATTGTGTACTCTTAAAGTTTTTTCGGAACTGAAAACTTTAGTACAAACATCACATTTAAATTTCTGAGACGCCATTTAAGTTTTTATATAAGCCTAACTGAAACTCAATTAGTACTAAATAGAAAGAACTTGGCTTCGCGGGTAACTTCAAAACAATTCATAAATGTTCGAGTGTTGTTTGTAATCACTATCACTCCTTTAGGAAAGAAACATGTAAAGTGATTTAGGTCGAGTCGTAAAACTCAGTTTCTTGAAAATTACAAATGAGCAGTAAAACTGAACTGTTTATCTGAGCACCAAATGGGAAATAAAATTCTATTTTTCCAGTCGAGAGAAATAAATACCATTTAAGTCACGAACTTTTATCTTTAAAAATATGTATTGCCTTGTCTTATGTACAAAATGGACTGAAATGGGTTCTTTTGAGTCCTGTATACTTTCGCAATATAAGTATATACATAAGTACTTTCTCATTCTATCATTTAATGTAGTATACTGCGGATCAAAGAGATGGGAAAACCTATACACTTTACATGTAAATGTTGTAAATGTAAATATTGCACTGTGAAGCAATAAATACCAACGCTTGATTCAATTGTCATGTCTCCGCTACTTACAGGTTGTATACATGAATTTGATGTAAGGTACCCAGACACCTTAAGCTTAGAAACATCTATACACAAATAGATGTCAATGCATTCCAATTACTATAGTTCCTTGAGATTCTATTTATAACTATGTATACACTATCACGTAAGCCAAGGTTTCTTGTATATTTGCACACACAGGCATAAAACCACATATGTATACATTTACACAACAAATGGGCATTTAAAGTAAAAAGACGATAAATGCACTGCAGAATTTACTCCCATTTATGAAACCAGTTTCATATTTCCTGAAATGGTCAATAGATGCTGGTACTAATAGGCTTCGACATATTGCCAACATTGGCAACTTACATTGATTAGTGTACTTTACTTAATATATGTAACATACCTTTCGAACTCTGATGAATTAATATGAGACTTTACCGTAGTTGGATTTGTTCGGGAAGATCAGACATTTCACGAATTGTGAACTACAATGAAGCATTAATATTTCCAATACAATAAATCCACAAAAATTGAAGTTTTTATTAAGCTATGCACATGCATATTTACGTTCTTGTTCAAAATACTTAATCTACTGACGTCATTAGCAGCTTTGCAATAAACAATGTTTTAATTTTAAGATCGCTTGCATTCGTTTTGGGAAATTTTTATGCAAACATGTAAAAATAATTGCCCATTTTGACAAAAAAGTGTGAAGTCTGAAATTTAAACTTAATCTTGTCTATTTACATACATTTATTAATGAAGTTACGGAATTTTATATCTAAGTAAAATAAACTTCGTAGATTAATTCTCATGTCACTTTACATCACATTATATTTATGGAGGTTAGTGTTTATTAATTGGTACCAACAAAATAGTACTTTAATAAATACTTTTATCTCTACCATTCAATGTGGTTCACTTGGTAGGCAAAGATCCTAAAAGACATTTAGATTAACAAAGCATTAGCTTAAAAGTATACAAATAATAATAATGGCGGAGTATATTGAAACGACTATATTTACAAAGCCATGCCACATACAATTGCCATATGCTAATTTTTAGACAAAGGCTACAAACTTTAAGATATTGATACATTGGTTTGTCTTACATATAACGTACTTATATCATCTATGGTCGTTCAAATGACGTGTTAATACACTACGTTGCGCAAAGCAAATTTAACATTTGATGCACTGGAATGGCTTTTCCCCCGTATGGACTCTCATGTGTTCCACCATCAAACCTTTCCTCGAGAACTGTTTGTCACATAAATTACAAGAATGGTCTTTTATTTGACGATGGACGCTTTTGGTATGTCTTTTCAAGTTACCTCTCTCTGTAGATTCTTTCCTACACAATTCACATCCAAAGGGTTTCAAACCACTGTGAGTTGCCATGTGTCCCTGTAAGTTATACTTGTTTAAAAACTTCTTGTGACACAAATCACAGCTCTAACGGTTCCTTGTACAGTGTCCACTTTCGTGTCGCACTAGATTAGCTTTAAGTGCAAATGATTTGTCACAAATTTGGCAGCGGTAGGGCTTCTCACCAGTATGTGCTTGAATATGTCTTTTGAGAGAACTAGCTGATCCTAGGCATTGTGAACATGAACTGCACTTGAATTGCGTGTCTGTTTGATGTGTATTCAGGTGGCTCTTCAAATGAGTAAAGCTTTTTTCGCAATGGATACATTTAAATGGTTTGATTTTAGTGTGCACCATTTCATGTTGTGTCAGGTTAGCTTTGTGGGGGAATGATTTTGAGCAGTGTTTGCACGAGAAAGGCTTCTCACCGGTATGAAATTTATTGTGGCTTCTTAATTCCATGGCACCTACAAAAGAATCTTTGTATAAGTTGCAATAGTGAGCTTTCTTATTAGTATGTCTGAGATAGTGAATGTCAAGATCACTTGCAGTACTAAAAGCTTTGTTGCAAAATACGCGTTGGTATCTTTCAAGATGAAGATTATTGTGCACTTTCAAATTTCTTTCTGAATGAAACACTTTTTTACAGAAACCTCATTTAAAATTCTGGTTAAAAATTTAAAACCAAACCAAATTTGAGTTTTGTAAGAGTTTATCTTAAACTCGATAAGCAGTAAGTACAAAGATTTTGTCTTTGTGATTCGATTATTAACTAGAAACGTTCACGAATGGTAACTTTTCCTTTTCTTAGACCAGTGAACACTGCTATATTTATAAAAAACATTCGTCGTCTTGTGTCGTCTTCCCTGATGCAGTTCTTCATGTCGCTTCAGGTTAGATTTTTGGGAAAACGATTTTGAGCAGTGTTTGCACGAGAATGGCTTCTTCCCAGTATGAGATTTCATGTGACTTCTCAAATGAGTTTCACTCACAAATGAATCTCTACATGAGTCACAAGATAGTGCTTTCTCATTAACATGTCTCAGATAGTGAATTTTAAGATCACTTGCACCTTTAAAATCCCTGCTACAAAATACGCATTGGTGCATTAGACGATGACCCTTGTCATGTATATTTAAACTTTTTCCCGAAATAAACACTTCTTTATTCATATCGTATTTAAAATTCTGGGACGCCATTTGAGTTTACTACGAGTTTGACTGAAGCTTGATAAGCGGCGATTAGAAAGAGTTTGGCTTCGTGGACGACTTCCTAGATATTAGATACTATGAGAATTTTCTTTTGTTTCTGGTTCTTTTTTCAGTATGAAACTTGACGTTAAAAGACAGTCACTGTCTCTGTATCCGTATAATTGCATTGAGAATCCAACGGTCAAGAATTATATCAGTCGAACTCTGTAGAAACCAAGTTGGTCTTAAATTACAACTAAACCAAGGCAGAACAAAACTACCAACTTGAGCAGCTACTACGAAATAAACTTGGCTTTGAGTCGAGAACAATAAAAGGGCAATTTAGTCAAATGCTTTAGTTGTTAATATTGGGTTGCCGGCAAACCATTTTATAGCCTAATTGGTACTTTTGGTGATTGTATACTATTACCTATTTGAGTACACTTATGGGTTACTTATCTCTGTAGCACTGGTTTTGGATTTGAAGAATACAGAAGCGAGTTAATTCTTATGCATGTAGAATACAAATCAGTTAACCCCGTTTATAGGTTTAAACATATAGTTTCAGACCCCATTCAAGCTGATTGCAAAAAAACTAACGTTAAGTTACCCAAAAATAATTTAAACGTTCGTTGATGCATTCCTATAATCTTCATTATTGTTTGTGTTTCGAGTGATATTACTTGCTTTGTCACGTACGCCAAAGTTAAGTGTTTGGGTACACACACATGCTTGAAACTATTTATGTATGCACAACGAATGTACGTTTACTAAAAATATGGACTACAGGAAACCAGACGACTCACTTGTATTTAATCATTAATGATAATACTACTAGATTTAAATGCATTGACAGTATTGGGAACTTGAATTTATTAATGAACTTATTTTTACGTAATTGTAATACAAAGTTCGGATTTAAATTAACAAAAGGCCTTACCTGCGAATAAGAATTCCAAGTGAGAAATATGTCATTTGATGGTAAACAGTTTGTAAATAAATGTGGTTGTCAAAATTATTTTTTAAACAAATTTAAACTTCTATAATTTAAGTTAAAGTTATGCTAAGCGGAGTAACAAAAATTTGGAATGTAGCAAATTTTTTAAAATTAATTGCACAAAAATTGTATGCACATTAGAATAACAAATTAATTTTTGATTAAAATATGTACAAAAAGCACACTTAAAATGTATTTAAAGAAAAGCTAAAATAACAGAAGTCAAGCTACAAATGTTAAACGATAATTTAGGAGACAACGAACTTCATTAATTGCAATGAAAGTACGAAGAAAAATTTAACAGCTAAGCAGTTTAAGCAGAGGTTTTTAAATTAGCGGTAAGTATATGCACAATTTATCATCTGCCGATAGATACATACATATATAGAAGCATGTTGTGCTGAAGAAAAAGAACAAATTCATGACATTATATTTATTCCGAACAACAATACCCATTATCGGAACTCATTTCTCTTTTTTTAAGTTACGGTTAAATAAATCGAAGCAATAATCCATGCATATCCATTCATCTATTTTTACAATAATGCGAAGTCCTTGTTTTTAATTCTCACAGCGAAGTTCTTCTTGCTTACTTACGACATTAAAATAAATGACTTTTTACGCGAAAAAATCAAACAGTAATTGCGCATGTATTAAAAAAGAATTCACAAAATTATCCAATTAACAATGAAGACTAAGTTTAAAAAATAACTTACGACGTTATAAACTACATTTATCTAATAATTTGTGATACATTACAATATGCACTAACTATGGTTGACCAAGTGACATTTTAACCCACTGCTCCCTGCAAAAGAAACTGAACATTTGTGGCACTTGAAAGGCTTTTCTCCCGTATGAACTCTCATGTGTAGCGCCATGAAACTTTTCCTCGAGAACTGTTTGTCACACAAATCACAAGTATGGTCTTTTATTTGATGGTGAACACTTTTGGTATGTGTTTTCAAGCTACCACGCAATGTGAATTCTTTTCCACACAATTCACATGCAAACGGTTTCAAACCACTGTGAGTTGCCATGTGTCTCTTTAACTTATACTTGTTTAAAAACTTCTTGTGACATACCTCACAGCTGTTACTATTCTTGGAACTGTGCCCATTTTCATGTTCCCGTAGATTACACTTTTGTGCAAATGCTTTGTTGCAAGTTTGACATCGGTAAGGCTTCTCTCCAGTATGTCCCTGAATGTGTCTTTTGAGAGCACCAGCTGATCCAAAAAATCAAGAACACAAGCTGCAATTAAATGGCGTGTATGTTTGATGTGTATTCAAGTGGTGTTTCAAATTGATTTTTCGATTGAATCTTTTTTCACAATGGTTACACTTAAGTGGTTGGAGTTTAGCGTGCAGAGCTTCGTGTATTGTCAAATTAGATTTTTGAGAAAATGATTTTGAGCAGTGTTTGCAAGAGAAAGGCTTCTCCCCAGTATGAGATCTCATGTGTTTTCTCAATTCAAAGGCACTTACAAATGTATCTTTACACAAGTCACAAGAATGTGCTTTCTCGTTTATATGTCTGAGATAGTGATCGTTTAGATGACTTAAACGACGACAAGATTGGCTACAAAATACGCATTGATGCCTTCGAAGATGGCTGTTAATATCCGATTTTAAATATGTTTCCGATCTAAGGCTATTTTTGGAAACATCAAATTTAAAGGTCTTAGACGCCATTTGGGTTGTTTTGAATTCAACCAAAACACTGAAGTAAGCAAAAATTTCTAATGTTCGTGATGTATTTCTTAACTAATAAATAAAGTCTTAATCGTGAATTGCGAAGGGCTCTAATATCTGTCCAAAACTGGTCACTTGTAACAAAAAGAAGTTTGTTGTCAAAAATCATTACTGTTTCAGGAAAAAACCTGACAAGGAATCTTTAGCCATATGAAAATCAAATGTATTGTAAGTTACACGGTCGCAACTATTTGCCTAAGAAGCTCCTTGGCAAATAAAAAATGCTTTAGGTCGATAACAAATAAATGCCACCATAAGCAAGGGCTTTACTAGTTAAACATAGGATGCTTGTAATACAAGTACAAACCAAGTACTTTTCATATGAGTATGCTACGAAAGCATTCCAACCACTACGGTAGCTTATGTTGAAAAGGGTAATGCATACGCTACCATGTACGCTAAGATTCCATATTTTGGGTTGCACACATGCATAAAAATATACATGAACATATTTACCAACAGATATGGACTAATAAAAGATTACAAAACGTGCATTAACTGCCAGGTTTGTACGTATTGTCAGTATTGTCAATTTTATTTATAAAAGGACTTAACTTTGCACGAATGTTACACAAAGTTTATATTCAAATTATCATGAGGCCGTCTACTTTGCGGTTGAAAGTTCGGCAAAAAAATCTGGCATTTGGTGGAATTTTTTTGTCCTACTTTAAACGACTATTGTTTATGAATAGAAAATATTAAAATGTAACTTTTAAATGTGAAATAACATGATGAGCAACATAAAATAAATTTTATTTTGTCACAAAAAGTGGACTTTATTTATATCAGGTTACAAAGGAACATTAGTAAAAAATTATATCGAAATCTGCTTATTTTCAAATTGCTGACGCATAATTATCTTTGCTATACTTCTGCCTGACATCATTTCACAAGATTGAAATGGCAATTCAAGAGGGTCGCATTAAACAGTAATGTACACACAGACCGAAACTTCCTTATGGAAACACATGAGGACACACATAATGTTTACAAATCATATAAAGATAAGCTTAAAATCTATCAAAATGAAGCTAGGATTAATAAACACTTCTTTATCGGGTTAAACAACAAGTTTTTTAATTGTCAAAACGAAGACACCAAAATACCACATCGAGATTACATAATTGACTTTTAACAAAAAAAAATAACTGCGAAGATGCTTCAAAATGATTTCTTTACGAAATAATATAATCAGCATTTCCTAATTTTTCAAAAAATCACATAAGTCTACAAAGCTATCAAAGAGATTGATATATTAATCTGCAATTCTAGTACTTATAAAGTAAACTCACTATGGTTAACCAAATAATATCTTAACCTGCTTGGGTTTGCGAAAGAAATTAAACAACTGTGACAGTTAACAGATTTTTCCTCCGTAGCAACTCTGATTTGTTCTAGCATCACATCGATCTAGATGTGCGCATACATAGCACGCATACATTTTCCTGTGAACAAAAACAGTATCAAAATGTATTGGAGTCATACAAAAGCACGACCCTTGTAAGTTTGGAGTCAAATGTCCAGATTAAACAACTGAGATTGGTACGTATGCATTTTTTGTCAAAAATATTATTTAACCATTCTCTCGAGTGGTCTATACAATATGCTCCTAAATCTACAAGAACTTGCATGAAGAAATGGTCCATGCCATCATGCATGCATGAATTTAAGAAGTAGTATTATGAAAGCGGATGTTTATACTATGGTTATTATAACTAGTTACACAGAAGCAAGTTTCAGAAGTGTGTGTTTAAGAAGCAAATCATTCCAATTAAATAGCACAAATCCCAACGGGAAATTTTATTCAGAACATGATTCTTTATAAAAAAAATTGAATCAATAATTACAAAAAACATTTTTATTTGTCAACAATGTCATGCAATGGAATTTGCAATGCAATGCAAATGCAAAAAGTTCTACATGAGAGAAAAAAAATCACAACTGATTGTCAAGGGACAGATATATAAAAATGTTATATTTTTGTTGCTGAGTATGTGCATGAATTTGTTTACACGATACCACTACCTTTTTTGAGTTGGGACCATATGTCTGTAGACAAGTAAAATACCCATATACCTTCTGTGTATAAAATTTGTGACTCGTGTACGTGATGATTAGATACGTGCAATAGTAAATTCGTGTATGTAATATTTTAGTCAGGATTCACAATGAATTACACTTATAATATACTTTAACTACAAAATATAAGTCGCCACACTTGATACAGAGATTGTATTTTAAAATCCTTTGTGATTAGGATTTGCTGTAAAGCAAGACATTAATATTACTGCATGTTAGCTGAACAAGGTTATGCCCAAAGTCTAAAAGATTGTCACGCGTGAAAGAGAAGTATAAAAATGATAACTGTGTATTTAGACAAGAAATAAACTGCAAAATATTTATTGTTTGGCCTATTATGAAAATAGCCAAAACAAATATTCGCTATTGTTTACACTGTTTAGCCTGCCGAGAACTATCTTACTAGAAATTAATCTCATTTTCAAGCAATTGATAGCATTGGTTGATTGTGAAATAAATTATGCCAAGCAAATTTTACAAGAGCATAGTGAATTCCTGCATTTATCAACCAGTGATAAGTTGACAAGACCTGCATGCATGTACTCAACGTAGTAAACCATATGCGTGGATGATAGTAACCATATTTTTATGTACTGTGCTGCATTGGTTTAATTTTTAACCTTAGAAAAGTAAATTCCTTGGTTTCAGCACAATTTGTTTTTCTTCATTTCAAGCTTGGTTTTATTCTGCTGTTGTACTTGACAATAAACGTGATTCCAACAGAGCTCGTCACGCTTAATATTTACCAGTTCATTGTTTAAAACTTTGAGTGCGACCGACACTACCCTACCATAAAGGACAAGTTCTGGCAAGAAGACAAAGCCAAGTGTCCTAGAAAGCCAGATAGATTCCCCTGATATAATAATTACAAAGTGTCTCACCAAGACTAGCTCATTTAAATTATTCAGTTTCGAGTTTCTAATAAATTCATATAAATACAAATGATGTGATTGTGAAAAATGTTGACACGTCTTACAAATTTTCAGTCAATCTTTTATTAGGACAGGAATGAGTGCAAGTTGTCTTAGAATCTCGATGAACAGAGGAAGAGATTGATGCCTGTCTTGAGTTGGTGGGACGAAAAATGGATGTCTTGAACATGAAGCACAATTAAATTTGTAAAAGCAATTAAATATTATGCTAACTGTTGTCAGAATTATTTTTGCTTAGTCTTTTCAATCGCTTAAAAATATATCAAATTCCCGAACAAGTACGCCAAAGGTTTACTGTTGTTGTGTACACGAATGTATCAAATATATATGTATGTGCACAGCCACCAATAAATATTGACTAGTTATGAATGAAGCTACTTTTTCCCGAGGAACATTTGTGAATGCTAATACTAATATACTGGGACATAATTTCAGTATTGCCAACTCTAATTTATCGGTGGAGTTAATTTTGTATGAATGTAATATAAATTAAATATTTAAATTTAAATTCAATTCTAAATTAAATAGTTGAATTGCGTTTAAAATTTTTTGAAGAAAATACTACTTCTCAGTATGTCCATGTAATTAAATCGTATCATTAACTTCAAAATAGAATACAGAATATGAAATTAGATCTTAAAAAATTTAAATTTACATAATGTTAACGGAATAAGATTAAAATTTGCATCAAAGTTTATTTTACTACAGTACCGGTATAATTATGCGAAAAATTAATATAGTGTTAATTATATATGCACGTGGAACATGTAGGTTCATCGTAAGTTAGAAAATATATCCATTGGGAATTAGTTGTATTTTATACTTTCTAATAAAATGCATGTAGTACCCAGAAATCTAAAATTCAACTGTAACCTTAAGAAATGTAGTCTTTGCTTTGACGGCAGCTGCACGTCAATGCCCACTCGTTTTGATAGAAAAATAGGTTTACGTCTTTAATGTCTCCATGGTAAATTATCTCAATGGCCAATTTTTGGGGCTCAATAAAACTTACTATCAATTTCACTAAAATGCTAAAAACATTAACTTTATTTATAATTGTAACCTGTGGCACAAAAATCATAACGGTATATAATTCCAAAATAATTTGTTTGACCAAACCCACACCGACATATTTCTCTGAGGTAAAATTCTCTTTATTTAATCAAGTTTTTTGCGGATTACAAACCATTTATGTGTACCGAAATATCCCTGTGTAATAAATGTGCAAATTTACGCTATGTATTGATTACAACTTATTCAGCAGCTCTTAATCAAAAGGTCCATCTTTCTAAAAATTAAACGAAGCTTAATCTAACTTTTTTTTGCACAACACACAATTAATTAATGAGTAAAATTCTAATATTTATTCATTTTTTACCAACTTACAAATACACGTGTTAGGGTTCGAAATTTCAATTTATGAATCGATTATTTGATTAATTCAGTCGCTTTATTAATTGTGAACTTTCAAATGATTTTGTAAGTTACTTGTATACCCGAAAGTAGATGAACATAAGTGGCACTTGTAAGGTTTTTCTCCTGTATGAACTCTCATGTGGTCCCCTAGATTATGTTTATAGGAGAACCGTTTGTCACATATATTACAAGGGTGGTCTTTAATTTGATGATGAACAACTTTAGTATGTGCTTTCATGTTACTTTGGTTTGTAAATGATCTTCCACAAAACTCACATACAAAGGGTTTTAAACCACTGTGAGTTCCCATGTGCACCTTTAAATCATGTTTGTATACAAAATTCTTGTGGCATACTTCACAGCTGTGACGCTTGTGTGAACTGTGCCCATTTTTATGCCGCCGTAGAGTATCCTTTTTTGCAAACGGTTTGCCACAAATTTGGCAGCAGTAAGGCCTCTCTCCAGTATGTCCTTGAATGTGGCTTTTGAGAGCACTAGCTGATCTCAGAAACTTCGAGCACAAGGTGCACTTGAATGGCGTGTCTGTTAGATGTGTATTCAAGTGGTTTTTCAAACTGTGCTTTTGGGTGAAACTTCTTTCGCAATGGTCACAGTTGAATAGTTTGATTTCAAGATGCAATAACTCATGTTGCTTCAGGCTGGATTTATGGGAAAATGATTTTTGGCATTGGTTGCACGAAAAAAACTTTTCCCCAGTATGAGATTTAATGTGACTTCTCAAGTTTGTGACACTTACAAACGAATCTGTACACAATTCACAAAAGTATGGTTTCTCGTTAATATGTCTCAGATAGTGATAGTTAAGTTCAATTGCGCTAGTAAAACGGTTTTTACAAAATACGCACTTGTACCTTCCAAGATGTAAATTATTATGTACTCTTAAACTTTGTTTCGAAATGAACACTTTATGACAAGCGTCACACTTAAAATTCTGAGACGCCATTTTAGTTTTTATATGAGCCTCGCTGAAACTCAATATGTAGTAAATAGAAAGAACTGGGACACTTACAACAATTCATAAATGTTCAAGAGTTGCTTTCAATCACTATTTTGGGAAAGAAACAGGTAAATTGATGTACGTCAAACCGTAATATTCAGTTCCTTCAGAATAACCACTGTGCAGCAGAACAAAACTGTTTATCTGAGCAGCAAATGGGAAATAAAATGCTTGTCTTTCTGTCGAGAGAAATAAATACCATTAAAGTCACGAACTTTTATCAGTAAAAATATGTCGTGCCTTGTCTTATGTGCACCATGGACGGAAATGAGTACTTTTGATTCCTGTGTACTTTTACAATCATAAGTACATGCATGATTGATTTTCACTGTCACACTGGATTCAATATACTGCGGATCAAAGGGATGGGAAAACCTAAGAGCTTTACCAGAAAACGCTTTCAATGTAAATATTGCACTGTAAACCCATGCTTGTTTCAAACGTCATGTCTCATCTACTTACAAGCTATATACTTAAATTTGATGTTAGGTACCCAGAAACCTTCAGTTTCGATACATCTACACATAAATGGATGCTGATGCATTCCAATTGCTACAGTTCCTTCAGATTAAATTTATAATGTATAAACTATCACGTACACCAAGGTTTCATGCATATTTGCACACACAAGCATAAAACCACATATGTATACATTTACCAACAAATGTGCACTTCAAGTAAAATGACGGTACGTGCACTATAGAATTTACACCAATTGATGAAACGAGTTCCAAATATATTCAAATGGTCATTTATGCATGATAGTACTAATAGGTTTCGACATATTGCCAACATTGTCAACTTAAATTGATTAGTGTACTTAACTTAATGTATGTAACATACTTTTCGGACTCCAATTAATATGAGATTTTACCGCAGTGTAATTGCGTTTAAAAACAGTTGACGAAATTGCGGCATTTCAGCAGAATATTTGTATAATAACAGAGTATTATAATAATATTCTTTCCATAAAAATAAATGCTGTTTAAATGTTTACAGTTTTTTAATGAGCGATATTTAGTCGAAAGAGTGACGTCGTTTCATAACATTATAATTTCAGAAACGAATTTTGTGATTTCCAATGAACCATCAATATTCCCAATGAAATAAATCGACAAAAAAATTATTTTTAGGGTAAACACATGTACATTCAGGCTCTTGCTCAAAATAGACAATCTACTGTCGTCGTTAGCAATACGTTTTATTATTGTTTTCAGATCGCTTTAATTCGTAAAGTAAATTGTATTCCAAAAATTAAAACACATTTGCCCATCTTACTTTTTTTTGCCAAAATTTTTTCATTTACATTTATTAACGAAGAGAATTCTAAAAGCAACTTCGCAATTTAATTTTTATGACACTTTACATCAAATTATAGGTAGGTTAGTATGCAATGTGTTCATTCAAAAATACATTGAGATTAACAAAAAAATAGCTTAAAAGTATACAAACTATAATCAGAAAGCTAATTTAAACGATTGTATTTATAAAGCCATGCAATTACCATGTGCTATTTTTTAAACAAATGATACAAACTTTAGGATATTAGTACAATGGTTTGTGGTACTTACAATCTACTTATATCAACTATGGTTGATCAAATGACGTCTCAATCCGCTACTTTGAGCAAAACAAATTAAACATTTGTGGCACTTGAAAGGCTTTTCTCCAGTATGGACTCTCATGTGTTCCACCAAAGAGCCTTTTCTCGCGAACTGTTTGTCACATAAATTACAAGAGTGATCTTTTATTTGACGATGAACACTTTTGGTATGCGCTGTCAAGCTACTTCGCATTGTAAATTCTTGCCCGCACAATTCACATCCAACAGGTCTCAAGCCACTGTGAGTTGCCATGTGTACTTTTAAATTTGTAGCGCTTACAAACTTCTTTCGGCAAAATTCACAGCTGTGACGCTTGTTGGAACTGTGCACATTTTCATGTCGTATCAGATTACTTTTTCCCGCAAATGGTTTGGCACAAAATTGACATCGGTAAGGCTTCTCTCCAGTATGTGTTTGAATGTGCGTTTTGAGAGCAGTTGCTGATCCTAGAAAACTGGTACATAAACTGCACTTGAATGGCGTGTCCGTCTGATGTGTATTCAAGTGGCTTTTCAAATACCTTTTTTGGGTGAAGGTTTTTTCGCAATGGTTACATTTAAATGGTTTGACTTTACTATGCACTACTTCATGTCTTGTCAAGTCAGATTTTTGAGAAAACGATTTTCGGCAGCATTTGCACGAGAAAGGTTTCTCTCCAGTATGATATTTGATGTGATTTCTCAATTCATAAACACTCACAAACGAATCATTACACAGGTCACAAGAGTGTGATTTCTCGTTAATATGTCTGAGATAGTGATCGTTTAGATCCCTTATGTCACTAAAACGTTTGCCACAAAACAAGCATTGGTGCCTTCGAAGATGGCTACAATTATCCAATCTTAAATATATTTCCGAACTAAAACCGTTTTTAAAAACATCAGATTTCAAATTCTGGGACGCCATTGGAGTCTGCAAGTTTCTAACTTAACTCGTAAGCAAAAATTGCAATTGTTCGTGATTCACTTCTTAATTATTAAATTAAAAGACCTTCTGTTCATTACGTCCAAAGGCCTATAATATTTGTCCAAAACTTGCCACTTATCGGAAATAGTGGTTTGTTGTCAAAAACATTGTCTCAAAAAAACGACAAGGAATATTTAGGCCTACGAAAATCAAGTCTATTGTAAGTTGCAATTGAGCAGAATGGCAAAACTGTTTACGTGAGCGGCTACCTGGAAAATAAAAAGAATATGCTTCAAGTCGATAACAAATAAATGCCACCATAACCAGTGGCTTTACTTGTTAAACATAGGATGATTGTAATACAACCAGTGAAAATCAGGTACTTTGAATATGAGTGTACTAGGATAGCATTCCAACCACTCCTGTTGCTTGTG
Organism: Entomobrya nicoleti; assembly: GCA_034695465.1. Lineage (NCBI taxonomy): Eukaryota > Metazoa > Arthropoda > Collembola > Entomobryomorpha > Entomobryidae > Entomobrya > Entomobrya nicoleti. Next base: position 7,090 of record JAQFZG010000282.1, on the reverse strand, counting down.
TTTAAAAGGATAATGCATACACTATCACGTACGCCAAGATTCAATGTTTCAGTTTGCACACATGCATATGTGAGAATATTTACCAACAGATATGGACTAATAGAAGATTGCAAGACGTGCACGAACTACCAGGCTAGTACGTACTGCCAGTATTGTCAATTTTTATTTATTAAAAACCTTAACTTTGTAGGAATGTAACACAAATTTCGGATCTAAATTAACATGACACTGTAAGGTATGTTTAAAAATTCGTTAAAGAAAATATAGCGTTTAGGTGATTTTTTGTATAAACATACGTCATGCTATAAATGACATATGCATACAAAATATTAGATAGGAAATTTTAAAACTTGACGCAACATTTTATGCTGTGCAACATAGATTGAGTTTTAGTTTGTAGCAAAACTAAGAGTTTATTCATACATTTTTCAAGTAATTATTAGTAAAAAAAAATATAAATTGAACGTTTGCTAGCAAAAATCTTGTTTCATAAATAATTCTCATCCGTCAAAAATGCAATGGTTTTCAGTATGTTTTACTCAAATCATTCTCCATAAACAAATTGCTTTTATTTGGGTATCCATTTATTATTTACTTCAACAAATTTAGGTTCTCTTGAGAATTAAAAATGTTTTACACACAAGTTAACTTGTTGACTGAATCCTTTGACATTTTTGGACGACCTAATCCCCCAATAGTGGCTTTATCCAGTAAACCTAATTAGCCAATGTAATAGCAACACCATTTGACTCAAAGCAATGCACAGTTTTTGTGTTCCAAGCATGCACATAGTAATAATAAACTCGCGCACTATATCGCTAACATTCCATTTTACACGTATTCGTGCGGTTAAAATAAAAACGATAACTATTAGAAATACTTTTAGTTTTGTCTGTTTTTAAGATGATGATGTATGATTATTTTTGCGTTACCTTTACTTCGAATCAAGTGACACGACCATATATAGTGAATTACAATTCAAACTTGCCATAAATAATGTAATATAAATGCAAGCAGTAATCTTCTGATGCAAATAATATAAGTACACACAGCATGCTAACAATACATTCAAATATGTGAAAAATTACTGATGTCGAACTAAGAAGCAATATTTTGGAGCATGAAACAATAAAATCTATTTATTTGTTAGGGAAAAAAATTGGGTTAACTTCGAGGACAACAATGCAGAAAAATGGTTAAAAAATTATACAGCTAAAAATATTTAAGGCGATGGCTTTACTTGAACAACAGCAATATATGCAGATTTTTATATTCTGTGAGTAAAGATGTGCAAACACGTTGTCAAACAAAGGACAAAATTACAACAATTTTTGAAAAACAGTTATTGAATTCCTTTCTTCATTTTTGAAAGCATTACATTTGAATACATCCAAGCGATATTCCATACAATTCAGTTAATCTAATTTACTATGATGATGTGGACAGTGAAATCAACAAAAAACCACATAGGGGCCCATCATAAGATTACTTCGACCTCAAACAATAATTGCGGAGGCATAATTTTATTTTACAAAATTATGTATTTGGACAAAAGTATCGACTAACAACGCTGTAAAAGAGATTCATACAAGGAAAATGTGTTAGATCATGTATTAAATTAAATATGGTTGTCCAAATGACGCTTTAACAAACCAGATTGTGCAAAAGAAATTGAGCATTTGTGGCACTTGAAAGGCTTTTCTCCTGTATGCACTCTCATGTGAACCACCATCGAATTAGTTAACATTATAGCTTATATACTTAAAAATCAAGCACAGTAAACATGTAACATTAACAACTAAATCAAAATTACTTAATAAAATATACTTCAAATATTTTGGCGGATTTTGCTAACATGAATTGTTTGTTGAAAGAAATTCAAAATCTGTGTGAATTCTTAAATGATTAGAATGGTTATACTTGAAATTCTTTTTTGACACTGAATGACAGCGACTTCTTTTGTTGCCCTAGTAATATTGTTTTGAAATGAATTTGTGGGTGCCACGAATGATTTCTTAATTAAGTGGTTCCCTTAATTGTTAACTAAACTACGTTGTGTAATCTTGTAGTGTCAGTTATATTTTAAAATGTCTCTGCCGCAACTTGAAACGACTTTTGGATCACTTGTTTAAAACTGCTTCAAGTTGCCACACAGACATTTTAAAATAAGACTTAAAGTACAAACTTATTGAGTTTCGTTTAATGAAAAATTAAGAGCGAGCATTCTCTTGAATATTTACTCACGGTGCTCGAAATTTAACTTTTTGTAAAACAAAATAATGACAACTGAATAATCCTAATGGTGTACATTGAGATGCTGTCATTGCTCGTTAAATATGTAAATATTTATGAAATTCAGGTCATAAGATAACAGCCGGTTTCAAATAAAACGGCTTATAGTCGCCCTATTAGACTTTGTGGTTTTGAAAACTTTTGAAACGGCCTACTTATTTAAAAGCATCAAACTCACAGTTTGAGTGATTGCAAAATTCTGAATATTCAAAGGCGTTAACCTTTCCATATAATTCGACCCGCCAAAATATATTCTGAAAACTGGACACGACTTTATCCACCTTTTGAACCATTTGTTCCTTTTCAACTCGGATCGCCCATTTATGTTTTTTAGGACCCGAGTTGAAATAGTGTTCACGTCTGCAAGTATACCAAAAACAAAAACAGTCACGACAACACAAGTACCTTCCGCCAGAATGAACATAAAAGTGTACCAAATCGGACCACCCGTGCCCTTTCCGGAAATAAAGGCAATTGAATTGTAGAGGCAAGCTGTTTGGATCGCAATGAAGCATGGTATAGCACAAGCGAGTTGAAACAGGGAAACGTTCATGCGATAATGAATCGACAAGATTTGTAGTTGTCTGTGAAATAGTATAAGCTTCCTCAAGTCTCTATAGTTAGCCATGTGTATCCGGAGCATCAATCTACGTGCAAAATAACCACACCGTATATCGTTTTGAATCAGATTTTGCATTGACTACAAAGTTATTTATGACAAACTTCAAATCATGTCGTACCCAAAAATGAAGTATAATTAGTAGCAGGTCGTCATTAGCCCGTAGTTTAACTATAATAATAACATACATAAAAGTGGTTACTTATCATGGTTACCACTAACCGTTTTTACGATAAAGTGATTTTAGATTGAAATCATTTATGGACCAAAATTCTCGAACAAAGTGTCATTCGAATGAAAAGTAGCTGATCTCTTTTGCAGTCTCAAATTTTGGAACTTCGAATTTGCATTAAGTTATGGGCAAAATAACACTAACATTAAGTTTTTAGCAATAACTATTTTGTCAATTCGAAAATGTGAAATATAATGTTAGAGAACAGCTTCTTTCGGTTCGAATGAAACTTTGTTTGAGAAACTTAGTTCATAAATGACGAAATTGTATTGGTTCCACTAATTATTTTAGTCCGTTGGCTTTGTAGAACCATCACAATTTAGCCATTCACAGACCAGACTTCTCGAACAAAAACTTCTACCATTCTTTCTCACATTTTCGAATTTAGAATTTACAAAGAGAATAGAGCCAAAACCGTAATGATTCTAGTCGGTTTTGTACATAGTTTTTTGTAAATCCGAATTTCAAAAGTTTGAGACATTGTAGTAAAAAACATCTTGTTTCGTTCGAATGACACTTTGCTCGAGAAATTTGGTCAATTAATGACGGAATTTTGTTGGTTCTAGGATTTCAACTTAAATTCACTAATTCCTGAAAACGGTTAGTGGTAACCATTGTAGGTAACCACTTTTAGGTATATTGCTATGGTAATTGACAATTGGGCTAGAGACGACCTGCTACTAAATATTCTTAATTTTTAACTACGATATGATTTAATGTATGTCTTATGTGACTTGTTGAAACTGTCTTACTTTCCAAATTCCGCAATGCGAACTCGAAAGCAGTGACCTTCCATGACGTTTTCCAATGCCATTTGAAATAAGCATCCAGACATCAAAGGCGCCCAAACAAAATAAAACATAAATGATATTAACATCTTTGTTAGGACTTCTGCAACGTTCCATGTGGGGTTCAGATAATGTCCGGGTTTATCATGTTCGCACTGACTACTCATCCAGTATCCGGTGTAGCCAGGGAAACAAGGATTTCGAAGTACGTCCAGACAAAATACAGCTGGGATCGTTATTCCACTTGACGTTAACAAATAAATTATTGTTCGTAGAGACATGTCCGGCTTATGTGACTTCTGTCTGTGCGTATCATTTTTCTTTCCAAAGTCCTTGGAAACGTTTTGCTCAAATTGAATAAAGCCATTACAGAGTTGGAGGAAGCCTGAAAGCTGTATGCAATTCACAAGTTGGCTGGAGAGTATAAGTACTCCAGTGGCAAGGAATAATATACTATGTGTAATGACCATCAGTGAGGCCGACTTTAACGCTATATAATTTTGAATGATCTCCAAAATTAAGTAGAGTAGCGCAATTCCAATTTGAAAGCTGTAAATGTATCGTTTCCTTTGATTTTTTGTTTCCATTTGATGGCTGTCCTCGTTCCAGTTGAATGGAAGTGCATTGCACCAATCGGAATAACGTAGATTTATTTTTACGTCTTCAAGAAGACCACCTTCTCCAAGTATTTCCATGTTAAAGTTAAAAGACTGGACTAATCCAAGCTGAACTAAAAAAGGATCCGTAAAGGTGAAGAAATCCACAAAAATGATAACTTAAAAGGTAAAAGACATTCATTTATGTATAATAAGCTTAAAACATTTTGGCCAAGCCAGACCATTTATTTTGTTTTATGGGTAAATTAAGTGCTGCAAAACCTAGCGCTCAAAAGAAAAGTAGACGAATCTGATGGAAAATATGTGGGTTGAAAATTTAATAGAACAGTTCTTCACGGTGAAAGCCAGACATTTTGAGGCGTCTTTATTCTAAAAGATTTTATGGTGATAAATTGAATTAATCAATAATTAATAACCGTTTGCCGACTTAAGCTATGTAAATATTTCATTAACCATTAAACTCTTTAGTACATTTAAACGAAATCATGTGGCACCATGCCTAAGAACTAGCTAGTAGCTACACAAACCAATGGTGCTAAGTATAAGACCTGATGTACATATATATATAACCATGGTTTTTGATGAATTACGTGGCTCATGTGTTGGAACACGTGAGCGCCGACTTCAATGTGACAAAATTTTAAACGCTATGGCATAAAGCTATCGCGTAAAATTAGCTACTGGCAACCCAAAGTACTGGAAATAAAAAAATAACTTCATAAAACTGTTGAAAACATATCAGCATAACAAAGTAGTCCAATTTTGGCATCACATTCAATTAAACGACTGTTTATGGAGGTGTCATATAAAATATTATAGACTGCTCCAAACAGGCCAGATAGTGATCAACAGATCAAAAGAAGATATGACCTGAATAAGCAAAGAACCGCGCCAGTACATATCGTAATGAGCTTCTCAAATATAATCGGGACAACGTCACTATAAGTTTTGAATTACATATAATTGAGAAACGCTAGGTATCCCTCCAAAATTGTATAAACCGAATTAGTCAATCACTTATAGCCATTTTTCTGATCAATTATAATACAAGCATCAGGGAGAATAAAAACTAACGACATGTGGTGAATATGGAGACAGAAAAAGACTACCAGAAATGTCAAAACTATTGGTGTTAAAGAAAACTATGAGTTTAATGCGATTTTTTATATAAATGGATCGAGCTTTAAGAGGAGTTATAGAGGCATTGCTAATAAATATATTAAGATTTTCACAAGTGGACTTAGCCATACAGGAATTTTAAAAGGGTAGGTAAATATGAATTAAATATAACACAATTATCTGTAAATCTCCTATACGAACAAGAATTATATTGAAAATGGTTGTCTCGGAATGGCATTTATCTCAGTTTTCCTAAAATATGTTTAGTGAGTTTTGTGGTTTGATATTTAAATATATTCAACAGCTTTAGTAATTGAGAGTTTATATTCCATTGTTTGAAAAATACGTCTCAACGATTCTTGAAATTTATCTATATAAAAGCACAAATCGGATAATCGGAAACTTATTTATTGTTTTAGCAATGTTTTAAGAATGAACTGTTCCAAGCTGAATTTAGAATACTTCTAAAAAGCTTTAAAAAATCAGCTGAAACGTAATTTGAATATAGATAGTCACTTACAAAGATTAAACGAGCTTTAGATTATTTTGGTGATGTAAAATCACTTATTTCGTTTTAAAGGAAAATTATTGCAAACAATATTGGTGGAATAGAATGTTTTATTAAAACAGCTATGCTTCATGTTAAAGTTCATAACTATAGAAATAAAAGTCCTTTAATGGTAAGTTAAAGTAATACCCAAGTCGAAAAGCCAATTAAGGCGATGTAATTATTTCATAAGCCAATTAATTGTTAAGCATATTTTTAACAAAGCACGTGGCAATATGCTTTTGAATTTGCAAACTGTTAAGAAAAGTAAGTATAAGATCCAAGTGTAAGAACAAAATCGCCTTTAACCAGTTCACGCTACATGCAATGTGATTAGACTCTATACTATACTGCAATATACTAAATCAGAAGCCATTAGCTGAGTAGTTTAAAATATTTATAATACAGCTCTGAGATAAAAAAAATCCGTCGCCTGTTTATCTCCATTAAACTTATTCCAGCTTTTCAAGTAGGCCAGCGTTCCAAAGATAGAACCTGATTATGCAAAGAATCAGACCTATACATATTTTAATGAGCATTCAAATACTTTCCGGCAAATGTGACTATAAGTTTCGTATTACATTACAGAAGAACGCTAGACAAAACTCCAAGATTGTATAAATAGTTGAACAGAGTCCAAATTGAATTGCTTGATGGTTTTTTACTAATGAACTAATCCATCATAATAATATAAAAAGAATAGTGCTAAATATGAATTAAATATGACACATCTTCAAACCTTAGGCCTTAACTTAAACCGGAGAAAAAATATCTCAGATATGATTTTTCACGGATTCGATCAGTGTTGGGTATGGCTATATATTTTCGGTACGTTATCGTTCTCGGTATTCCGTATGAAGTACCCTGCGTTATCGT